>OOFC01000459.1:45397-103714 GCA_900323345.1 Pseudochromis fuscus
TGATCATAACAGCATGCACACACCTGCAACATGTCTGTCTTCACGTCTGTGTCTGGAACACAGCTCCAAAAATCAATTATAAATATTTCTACTCAAGCACATCAGTAGGTTTCTCTGGTCCCTTGGCTGTCAGTCCACCAGAATCTCTAGCTGCCTCGCTCTCTCAGGCCAGAGGCTTCATCCCATCAACAACACATAGCTACCAAGCTGTCAGACTAAAACTGAATTTAAATACATCAGATGGTATCAGCGTCAGATATCATCCTTTACACAAACGGCCAAAAATAAACGTTTGTTTTTCTTTTTAAAAAGAATCTTTCTCCCTCCTTGTTTTCTTTTTTTTCCTATCATCCTTTCTGTGGCCACTGCTCCCCCTAGTGTTTCCACCTGGCTGCTACACACAAGCAGCCCCTTATTTACAGTGTCAAATGTACACACCCACAAGCTTTTCTTTTTATATTCAAAAAGAAGCCTGGATAGGGGAAGGTTCCAGTAAATCACAACAACTCTGAAGGCATCAGGGCACATTCAGACAGGGAGATGTGCATCAATAACAGCTGACTGTTTAAAAAAAACAAAAAACAAAAAAGAAATAAAAGAAATTCTAACAAGTTTCTAATTTTTACTTCTAGTAAAATTTCTGTTACAAGTCCCTTCAACAAATTGCACTTTGGTGTAAAATGGAACCAAGTTCTTTGATTTTTTTTTTCTTTTATGTTCACATCTCAGCATTTGTAGACCATAACATATTTCTTAGAAAGTTAAGGAGGATGGGCCAATGTAAAAAAAATAAATAAATAAAAAATATGAAGGGGTCATTTTTTTCTTCCAAATATAAATAAAAGTTAATATTGCAATGTTGTGATTTCATTACTCACCTCTGAAGGTGAAACTTCATGTGCCAAATGTAAATGAGACAAAAGGAGGCACAACATGTTGGAATTTCTACAAATGGCCCGTCCTCCAAAAACAGTACGACCAACACCTGCTGTCCCTGCTGTGGCCCGCCAACACCCACAGCAGAGACACCCACTGAGCTCGTGCCCCGTTGGCAGCTGTGGTCCTTTCATAGAATGGAGCCCATAAGATCGACATAAAGCCAGCGTCATGGCGAATGTCCTCAGAAGACTGTGGCACAGCTTCTCACCAGGCCTCTTTAAGTTGTTGTCTCAGTTGAGGAACTTGCGACACTTCTTGGCGCCGCAGTTGCAGGGCAGCTTGTTGCTGGCGTCCTCGATGGGGAACTTGTAGTCGTATGTGAGCTCTTCGCCGCAGTAGATGCGTCGAGAGGCAAAGATGACAATGTGCTTCTGGCCGTCCACAGTGATGACCCGAGAGTGGCAGTTAGGCTCACAGGAGTGGTTGATAAAACGGGCGGCGTTGCCGTGCACCGTGGCGTCTACCACCTCGTAGTCATCAATGCGAAACATGTAACAGCCAATCCCCTTTGAGGAAAGAGAAGACGGTAATGGACAAATTGCAATGGCTTTTGTGATAATTGGTTGATGCCTGGTGGTTTTTAGCCAATTAAAACGTCATAAAAAAATGGTTGGAAGCAATTCTCACCTTTAAGTTTTCATGATTCACATTAATCATAATATTTTGTATACTAAATCACATTTTAAATCTATTACACTCAATGTAAAACTAAAAGTTGACTCTCAAAACTTTGTACAATGAATTCAAGCAAATCAAACAACAACTACATTTTAAACTCAAAGGTCATTCACAACCCCTCACCTTTCCATCATAGTACTTCTCTCGTTTGTCAGTAAGCACAGACCGGATGACATTTCCAGAGTATTCAATGACCATCTCCCCGGCTTCAATGGTTTTCTTGCAGAACAGACCTCGGCCATGAATAGGAGACCTGCAGAGGGACACAGTGTCTTTGCATTTAGACGTATGTATCAGCCATCTCCTTTCAAATAGCCTCAAAGTTTACTGAGACTTGGTTATAACAATACTTTAAATGGCACACAACAGTCAACTGAACAGTAAAGTCACCTGTTATTTGATATTTGTACATAAAGTACACCCTGTACTCATTGATCTAACCTGTAGACTCCAACAATTTCCTTAGAGATGGCTTTGAGGTGTTTGAATCTCTCAGCAAGTGACAGCTCCGTGGAGAGGCGCCTGCAATGACAGCACGAAAAACACGTTATGATATTTATAAAAATAATTTCATATCAGTTTTTAGCCTATGTAGAGGAAAGGGGATTCTGTGTGTGCTGTAACGTACCTGGCAGTCCTGAGCTGCCCTTCCTCGTCATCCTCTTCCTGCGGCCTGTACTCAGGAGGTTGGCGATGTTTTGAGGCCAAGAAGTTGAACATGTCAAATACAGACCTCCTGTTGGGTGGAGCGGCGGTATAGACAGCAGTCAGAAACACACACAAAACACAATTATCAAAGTGAAGGAATATTGTAATTAAACAGAGCAGCTTAGTTACCGCTTCAGGCATTTATTATGTGTCTGTTTGGTACAACAAGCTCTGAGAGCACAGCTTGCTCTCCAGGCAGAGAGACTGAGCTGTGTGTTTGTGTTGGCCTCTCCCTCACCTGTGGTGGATTTCTGCACGAGCAGAGCCGTGGGGGTTGATGGGAGGTTCGTCAGTTTCCTCTGGTTTGTGGAAGCGGAAACGGTAGCTGCGACAGTGCCTGGAGCCGTACAGCTGCTCCAACAGGAAGACCACGGCCTCGTGGACGACTCCCAGCATCCTCAGCCCATTTACACCTGGGAGGAGCAGAGGAACACATTCACACTGAATCCTCCATTCAATATAGATTTGTACTTACAGGATATTTTTGTCGTCAGGAGCCTTACCTTCAAAGGAGAGCTCTTTGAGTCGTGCATTGGAGCGAGCTTCCTGCACCTTATCAGTCAGGGATTTCCAGGCCTCTGTAGAAGGACAGTCAGTATTTTATGACCAGTGAGTGGTTTAATATTAAGCAGATGTAAATGATACATTCTGTCAAAGCAGAAACTTTGTTTTGAATATTAAACAATAATCCAATATGTATTTACAGTATTCATTGTTAAAATGTCAGGCTGTAAGCGAGGTGTTTGCTCTCACCTTCAATACTCTCACAGCGGATGTGAAAGCCATCCTCACTGCAGATTTCAAAGATGATGCCCTTTTTAGGTTTGCTATCCAGGCCGGTATCCCTGCTGTTCCCATCCTGGTCGGGTGGAGAAGCCACAGGGAGAGACCCTGCTCCTCCAGCTGCAGATGGTTTGTCTTTTCCCACTACTTTCCCCGGTAAAACATGTCCTTCAGATGTCTTCTTTTTTCCAAATACACTAGAAAAGGAGCATAACAAGCATTATAAATCTATTTTAAGATTAGCTGGAAAATGAAAAATACAAGTGACTAATATTGACAGTCCATACCTCTTGTTGGTCGCCTTATCGGGAGGTTTGCCTGTGTCCATAGGTTCGGGGGAGCTCAGTTCTTTGGAGCTGCTTGGAAAAACAGGAATAATTTTAAATAAGATTTGTACAAAGTACTTAACTGAACAACTGTCTGATGGTTACATGTAAAAAATGACTTTATCCTCCACATTATTTTCATTATTAAAAAACTCAGTCTGTGTGTTTGGACCTAATGTTATCATGGTGCAAAGTAACTAAAAATCTGAAATACACATCTGATGAATATCACACATTACATATACTACGTTCTTACATTCAAACAAATCTAAACCGTATCACATTACCGTAAATAAATAAGGAGACTAAAAATCCTTACAAGATTTTTCAGCTGTTACTAAATATTACTAAACATTCATTGTGCTTAACAGCAGTTATTGCAGATTTCTTCTCATCTAAAAAGAAACAAACAGCACATGACTGTGGAGCATCTCAAGCAACAAAACCAGTAGAACTGTCTCACCTTGGGTTTGAGGATGGGAGTCGTCCTGCAGGGTTGCTGCGATGCTCGTCTGCCTGAGAAGCCTTGAGCTTCTTCCCGCTGCTTACGTCTGTACTCTGCCGGCTCCTCTTCGCTTTCTGTTTGCCTTTGTCTGCTCCTGAAACTGCAGTTGCCACAGACACTACTGTGGTAGAGTTGGGTGCCCTGTGTTCTGACGATCTGGGAAGAGAAGTAGTTCGACTGCTCTGGGAGTGTGCTGAGGTCTGTGTTTGCGTGAACACTCCAACAACACGTCCCTTGGCAGGGCTTAGAGGGGTGGATGGGTTGGGAACTAAAGTAACAGTGTTGTTTGGACAGGAGTCCACAGTCTGGGCCCTGTTAACAGGCTGAGACTGATGCTGTAAGTGGACATTAGCGCCTTCTGTTTCTCCTTGCTGGCTGATAGCCATGCTGATAGTCTGTTGGGAGGGCAGGACGCAGATGCTGCTAGCTATAGATGTCTGAACGGTTGAGCTAAGTTGCGACACCAGAGGAGCTCCTGCTGACTGAAGGACCACTGGCTGATCTGACAGGCCGAGGCCATGTGGGCTTGCTTTAAAAAGGAGGTTGCTAATTGACCCTGTGATCTCAGTGGAGCTGAGCACAGGGGTGGAGAGTGAGACTGATCCTGGTGCAAGAAGGCCAGCAGCACCACTAGGGGGCACAGACACAACATTCAACACTGACTGACTGGGGTTGAGGCCAGAGACGGTGCAAGGAAGAAGGTGAGTAGAGGAATCATGACTCAGGATACCAGGCTGGCCAGAACCAGGAATCCTCTGTTGAAGGAGAGTAGTAGGATCCAAGTACATAACCCCACCTGATTTTGGTCTCTTGATAATATTGGGAACCTTGCGTTGGGACGTGGAGATGGAGCTTAACTCTACTAGGCCCCCAGGTTGGCCAGGGATGCCAGCAGTGATCTGAGGGGAAGACAGGTTAATGAGGGTCATGTTGGGAGGGCCGACTTCAGACGGGGCCAGAGTGGGCTGGCTACGAGAGCGGGCCAACTTTTTGCTTTTTCTTGGCAGAAGACGAGAGATGGGCCTTTTCTTGCCGTGAGCAGAGGCGAGCACAGTCGGGGAGGAAGTGAGAGAGGAGGGACTGGAAACTATGGCAACACTGTGACCCAACTCGTGCGGACGACCAGCCTCTGAGACCAGAATCTGCGGCTGGTCGTGGGGCTGGGAGGATAAACCAATGAGAAGCCCTGAAGTGGTGCTGGGGATTCCTGTCTGGAAGCCTGCCTGTGTGGGTCCTGTAAAGGTGTGAATCTGTGAGGGATGAGGCATTGTGCCCAGGACTTTGCCACCAGCAGGAAATATTGGCTGGGCTGCAGATAAACCAGTGTTCAACCCAGTGGTTAGTGTCATGGAGCTCAGCACTGCTGGAGAGCTAGTGTCCATCACTCCCGTGGCACTAATTTTTTGGGTGACACCGTTAGGGACAGTCTGAAGGACATAGAGAGGCTGGAACTGCTGGTTGACCACAATAAGTTTGTCAGGGCCTGGTTTGATTACTGCTGGGCTGGAAACCTGAGCCTGGGAAGGTCCTGGACCAGGCACTGGACTGGGGCTTCCTGCAGCTGCTGCTGCTGCTGGGAGATACTTCTGACCCTGGAGAGGCAATGAGGGGGAGCTTGGCAAACCAGGAGTGCCAGAACTCCTGGGAACATCCTGATTTGCTGGAGGTTCAACCACCTGACCGATAGCAGGGCTGGGAATAAACTGTTCAGGAGTCATGTGACCTTCTGTGACCTGTGTGTCCCTGTTTCCCAAAGTTGTGGCATCGTGCTGATTCTCTGATGGCGAGACACCTGGCCCTGCTCTTTTCTTGTCACCACCCTTTTCTCCACTGATGGTCTCGGGGTCAGAGTTCAAACCCAACATGGTGCGGTCTGAGGTGTTTGAGATGAGACTCCCAGCGGTGTGGTTCTGACTGGTGCTGACAGTAGGGCTGCGTGTGGTCAGGACAGAGAGGTCAGACGGCAGCTCCAGAGGAAGATAAGGCTCCTCTACAGATATGGAGCTATTCACACTGCTCTCTACAACCCCTCCACTTTCAGTGCTGGGCAACGGCTGAGAGAAATCATCAAACAGAATGTCTTTACGCCTGTTCACGTCCACCCCAACATAGCCCTCATCCAGGAGCAGCTCTGAGGACGATGGCTCAGACTGCTGACCCAAAGTCGGCAGTGACATGGAAGGAGTGTTCAGGACAAACTCCATAATATCTGATGGCAAAATGTTCCCACAGTCATCGCTGTTGTTGTTGTCAGAGTCTGATTTAAGCAAGTCTGTGCTGAGTGACAGCTGGGCCTCAAGAGGGTCCTGACCTTGACTCTGTGGTTGGGACTTGACCCCGCCTCCTAGTGGAAGACAATTTTCCTTCTGGTTCTTTCTTCCCTCTCGCGTGTTTCCACTCACTGCTCCACCACTGTTGTCAGCCTCCTTGTTTGAGTCGTGAGAGTCAGGTTTCTCTGTGTGCCTTTCTCTGCCCCTCCTCTTTGGCGTGCTCTTATGTGAGGTGGACGAGGAGGTGGCCGTAGTGGTTGTGGTGCTGGTGGTGCAGATGCTGGTGTCGCTCTCTGAGCCATCATCGACGCCATCAAGCTGGCCGATATGCTGTTTGCCTAAGGTCCTATTCAATACAGAAAAAAAAAAAGTGTCAGAAAAGTAGAGGTAGCTGAAAATAATAACAAATACATTTTAGTTTATTATCTTATCAACAGCATGTACACTTACAAGGCACTCAGCATGTCCTCTTCAGCTTTTTCTTGTGCCCTTTGTTGTTGCTGCTCCTCGTCTTTTAGAAAACGCTGCAGCTGCGACCCTCTTCCCAGACACTGGTCTAATCCTTCTATAGATGGTAGGCCTTCACCAGGGTTAATTATTGTTCGGGTGAAGTTGTAGTAGTAAGGGTCTTTGCCCCTATGTTTCATTCCACTGTCTTCATCTTCTCCACTGTCACCTGATGAAGACGAGGTGCTCATATCATCTGCTCCATCAACCTGCCCTTCAGCTGACTTCTTGCGGCCACCAGTCCTCCTCTTCACCACAGCCCCTGCTCCATCCCCGCTGCCATAGAAGGGAAGGTCCTCCTCGCCATATGAACGAACCCCATAGAAGGGTGTGAGGCCAAAAAACATGTTGGAGCGTGCACGGGCACTGCGTCGAGGGTAACGCCGCTTGGCTGACCCTGATCCGTCACTGTCATCCTCATGATGTTTATCCTCCATACCTCTATCGGGGTCATCTTCTGGGCCGTCGCCCTCATCCTCAGTGCCTTGAGCAAGTAGGCCGTGGTGGTCTCGGAGCTCACTGCACGGGTGCTCTTTGTGCAGATCATCTTCCTCTGTCTGAGTCTGGGTGTCAGATTCAGAGCTGTCACTACTGGTGGCAGAGGGTGAGGAGAAGAGAGTGGAGCGGGCAGAGCGGCGGGTCCCCTGGCCAGCAGGAGAGACAGTGGTGGCGGCAGTCGTGGGACAGGAGGAAGAAGAAATACTACCAACAGCGCTGGTCCCATTAGGATCAGTCTTCATGTCAGTTTTCAGTGGAGCTGAAGTGGGGGGTTTAGCAGGTCGCTTTTTCTCTCTGGAGGACAGTGGCAGCTGACTGGTTGTTTGTTTGGTGTGAGACTGGGAAGAGGTCTTCACTCCTTTTTCTGTAGCTAAACCAGCCTGCTGTAAGCTGTCCAGACTGGAGCTGTTCTTCCTCTCTGGACAGGAGTAGTTCTCTCTACTCTTTGAGGATGACCTGTCTCCTCCCTGGCTCTCATGCTTCTCACCCTGAGCCTTCCCATGGGCTTTGGTGCTGTTTCCAAGCACTGGAGCTTTGCTATTGCTGCTGTTGTGAGAGCTGGGGTTTGTAGCATGTGTGTTGGAGCTGCCAGTAGCTTTTGCATTATTGTTGAGAAGGGGCATTTTGTTGCTGCTGTTGCTGTTTTGAAGGGTTTTTTCTCTATCGCGGTCTTTGGACACATCTCTGCTGCCTGCTGTCTTAACTTTGGGGTGTTTGTCTTTGGCAGCTGAGGCTGCAGCTGGGGAAGCCAGGTGCACAGAGCCTCGTTTAACAACATCATCATCTGCTGATGCCCTTGTCGACCACAGAGGCTTCACAGCTGCTGCTGTGGCTGGACCTGATGAGTAATCGTTTGATTTCCGTGTAATAGATTTCTGAAATGGAGGTTGTGGGGAGCCAGATTTCCCAACAACAGAATCCTTATGGAATGAAGATGGTATTAAATTTCCAGTGCCACTGCTACTCTCCTTCCCTGAGCTGGGCTTGTCCTTGCACTGGATGTTGGAGGTGGGGGTGGATCGGTGACGAGGTAACATATTGAGACTTGCAGAAACCTCCTGGTCTTTGTTTCCATGTTTTCCTTGCTTGTCTGTCTGCTTGGTGCTGCCACTTCTCTGCTGACCTGTGAGAACAGCAGTGCCTACAGGAGGAGAAGACTGACCTGAGCCTGCAGGTGCCAGTTTTGGGCTCTTACTCTCACCTCCAGCCTGTTTGGACTGACTACTAGGGTTATTATCTTTCCCTGAGCCAGAGTCTTTGTTTCTCTCTGTGCTTCTATAACTGGAATCTCTAGAAGGAGGTCTACCTTTGTCAGAGTCTCTGCTAGACGGCCTGTCTTTACCTTGACCTGAGTCTTTTCCTGTTTCCCTGCTGTGTTGTCTATGCTTCTCTGAGTCCCTTATATCTCTACTGAGTGACCTGCCTTTGTCCATATCCTTATAGCTGGAATCTCTCGAAGATGACTTAGTCTTATCTGTTTCTCTAGTGCTAGTTTCTCTGCTTGCGTGTCTCCCCTTCTCTGAATCTCTGTTTGCTTGTCTCGCCTTCTCTGAATCTCTTAAGGGGTCCCTACTGAGAGGTCTTCCCCGCTCAGCTTCTTTCAAACTCGAGTCTTTACTCACTGGTCTCCTCTTTTCTGGCTCTTTGGCTGATATTTCACCCTTGTCTGAGTCTTTTTGCCCAAGTTCTCTGGATGATCGGCTCTTGTCAGAATCCTTTGAACCTTGGTCTCGACTTCTCCCCTTGTCCACATCTCTTAGCCCCTGGTCTCTGGATGGCTGCGGTCTGTTTCTGTCTGTGGAAAACACTCTGCCTCTTTCATCGTCTCTCTGGGCTGAACTCTTTGTTGAGTCTTTGCTGGGGTGTTTGGACTTTTCGGGGTCTCTGGCAGGAGAGGGAATGAGAGGAGGGGGTGAAGTGAGGGGTCGTGATAAAATCTGAGCCGGGGAGGTCACTCCTCTCTGTCTGTTGAGCGGGTGAGGAGGAGGATAGAGAGAAGGGGAGCTGTGACGACGAGAGTCGATATTCCGCATGCTGGGTTTCACCAGGGAGTCTCCCACTGTCACAATCTCATGGCTTTGGGGTTGTGAGGTACCTCCTACAAAATGAATAAAAAGGAAGTAGAAATTTAAACTGAGCAAAGAAATACCAAAATGATCTGTGACAAAATTCTTTCAAAGATCTAAACCAAAAAAAAAGGCATGTTTGTACCTGGAGATGGCATTGGCCTGGGGCCTAGTGAGCGCTGACAAGGGGGATAGCTGGGGTGCCGGTTCCTCGTATAAACCCTGAGCTTAGGGGTGATGGCAGGGGAAAGGGTGTCAGAGCGCCTTGGGGATTCAAATGGATCAGGAAAATCTAAATATGAAATAAAAAGAAATCAAAAAAATCAGTTTCGTTTACTTTATCGTCCTCGATAGGGCACATGCTGTAACATACTGAAACTTGAACTGCGTGAAATCTGTGGGTTACCTGTTAGGGGCGGTGGGCTGTGTGCTATCGTGCGATTCTCCTCAGGAGCCATCATGCTCTTCAGATCAGACTCTGCCACTGGAGGGTGACAAACTAGGATCCTACAGGTATATACACAGCGCTTTCGAGCATCTAAAGTACTCCAGTACACCCTTGAACACCTGGTGAGAGAGAATTTATTTAATTAACTTTGGACTTTCAATTTCCCACACTCTAATTTTCCTTTAATATAATTGTACAGAGAATAGTAACGCTGGCACTTAAAACAACAAGGGAAGACTTTCAGATAGACTCACTGGTATCCCACAGGGAAGAGTTTGCGCTTGCAGTCTGAGAGTTCAGTCAGTATTCCCAAACAATCAATAGTCATGGACCCTGCAATGATTATTTAAATTAGCATTCAAGAGAAGTTGGGTGTAGGTCAATACACTTCTATCAACAGGAACATTCACCAGCAGTCAACCTACCGATCATCATGTGGACATTTTCAGGCTCCAGTCCTGCCAGCCACTTTCTCCTGAGACTGATGCCCTCCAGGTCCACCAGGATCCTGCGAGTCACCTCAAACCCTGACACCACCTCAAGAAAGAAGACACAAACATAGGTGAAGATAAAATTCAGTTCCAGAAACTTCAAGCTACTTTTTACTTTTTAAATTTTTAGCGAGCTGCTGGTAACATAGTAAATAATGTGACTTCCTTACTTCGCCTTTGATGAGGTCTCTGTGCTTTGGACAGTAGACTTTTTTGTCCTCCAGGAAGACACAGTGGCAGTGGCGGGCACACATGAAGTGGTAGTTACTGGAGCAAGAGGTGAGGCAGCAGCTAACTGTGGCCCCTGGCTTTTGACACTTCTCACAGCACTGAACAGAAAGCACAACAGGTTGTAAGTGTCTGTCCAACAAATAATACGCATTTGAAGCAGTGGAAATTTGTGAGTGACAAAGTGTCCCATTTTACCAGTTGTTTCCCCCTGAGAACAGCCATATGAACATTTTTCAAAGAGCCGTCGTCATCCTCAAACACCTCAGCAGACCACAGAGCACAATTCACATGGGTCCACTCATTCTGACCGATGTACAGCAGCCTGCCGCCCTCCTGAAACATACAGACATGTTGCATGTTACACAGTCTCGACTTTGTGTGTATTCAAGTGAGTAGAGACGCGTTGTTGACTCACATCAGTGTTCTCGTCGCCATACTTCAGACACAGAACACACTGCCTGTTATCGGTGACTCCGGGTGGAGGAGGGAGCTCTGGGCTGTCTTCACGATCTGAACAGAAAGCATCAAACAAAATTCAAATTCATAGGAAAACCAGTAAATCACAAGACATGCATCATCAGAGTGCACGAAAGATGTATCTAAGTATATGTAACATATATGGGTTTGCCTTACCAGATAGGAGTGGGGGTGGTGGGGGTAAAGAGGGAGGGAGTGGCGGCGGGGAGGCTGGAGAGTCTGGTTCACCAGGGGTTTTGGGCCGGGGAGCTGGGATGATCTTTTTCATGAAGTGGGGATGCTCAGCACGGGAAAGCTCCTGTCTCTCTTGCCACTGGGCGTAGTTGTGGTCCAAGGACGGAGGCAGCACAGCGTTGGGGAGGAGCCCACTGCTGAGGAAAACAACGGCACACAGGGACAACCACTATAAACCGACACCCTTTAAGTTATAACAGTGATTGGGTTAAATGTGAAGATTCGATTGTGGCTGTGGGTAATGAAGTTGTGATAGTTTCATTGCAAAAGTTGTAGTGTAAACAAAAGAGCAATATCAAAGAACTTCAAAATAACCACACAAGTAATTATGTGGAGTTTATGATTTCAGTGAAAGCTTAAGGACATGAAAAAGACTCTAAGAACACAATTCAGCTCGAGGTCTCTGCGGTGGACATTGTTTTACATCAGAGCCACATTTATCACCTCACAAACCTCAGATTTATGGATGGTGTTATAAACCTCCAAGGAAGCTTCAGTGGGATAGGGTGGAGTTTTCTTTTTGGGATATTAAAACAGAGGGATGTAAACCATCTTGTTCAATAAATCAAAGTGATGGACAAACAGTGGTTTGAAAAGGTTCTAAAGAAGTGTGTGTGTAGTGTGTGATCTTAAAAACCCTTAAGATTATGGCTAATTTAAACTATAAAGCACAAATAATGACACGAAATATTACAAACACGATGCAACAGGTGCTGGGTTTTTTTTTTTGTTTTGTTTTGTTTTTTTTACAGATGTATGAGACACTATCACACAGACCAGCTGCACTATCTCAAGACCTTTTCCAAATAAGATATAAACATTTTTCTGAGCAGTAAGTGAGCAGTGACACCAGTAATAAATAACCATATCCAAGGAGTTTTCCCAAGTTAGGTTTTACCAAGTCAGGCGAGGCTGGGTAATTGGTGTGATGTGAAGTCTCACACTTAATAAGCCAGCAGAGGCATCTGAAAACAAATCCATCCAGTGATGGCCACAGGATCCACTGGATGGATCACTGGTTTTCTGGACTGGAGCACTGACACATAACGCAATAGACCAAACTGACAAGTAAACCACAATTAGACCACAAATATGTATCAAAGAGCCTTCAAGTGAAATGTGACACTGTTACGATGTGCCTCCCACAATGCCCGGAGGCGAGGCAGAATAAATGGTCTGGGAAAGCTGACAGCTAAATGTAAGCGAGCGAGTGACTGAGTGAGTTAGTGAATTAGCGAGAGAGACAGTGTGTGCCTATCAGCGCAGTAAAACTTTAAGCAGCTATGAAAAGTGGCAATGAACTTTGAGCTGTTCCTTCTACACACGCCGAATGATAACTTCAAAGGCGTGCAGACTAATCAATGTCTGTTGATTAATGACAGTTGATTTCATTGATCCCATATCCTCTAGTCTATAAAGGCTGTAGTAGACATTTACAAGAATCACACTGCTTTCTCAGTTTTTTCAGATTATGCCAGCTCCTGTATTAACCACTAAATTGTCCAGTGAGCTAAAAACATAAAATCAAACCAAGTTCATGACTCCAGTTTTAAATATTACTCAGGACCTTTAATCACAGTCACCGAAGTGTTCACCACTCAGTTTTTTCTTCAGTTGTTAAAAAAAAATGTCTCTCTCACTTTTTTTTTTTAGAAAGCTTTTTAGTTTCCCGTAGCCACAACTGAACATTACATAACTTTGAAGATTTCCCTCACCTCTCATAAAGATAAAGTGACTATCAAATGACATCCTGATCTTGCTTCTTGGCTGTTATTTCCACTAAATACCTCGGGGGGCTGACGGTACAGTCAGACCACACATTTTATAAATATTAGTTCGCCGCTTTCTCCTTCTCCCCTATACACAGATGATGGTACAGTTTCTGCCAAAGAAACCACATCTTACTCCTCATTTCAATAATTATAGAGCAGCAGTTCTTGAAAACAGCAGTTCTCCAAGGTTTTTGGACGGGTTCACATTACAGGAGTATTAAAGTCAAATTTTCTTCTCTGTAATTACAAACACAACTTGCACTACAAGTTTAGAAAATAATGGTACATCACACACTTTACAACATGATTGAGACTGAAGGCACTGCCTGCTAGGAGCCACTGCTCAAATACTGACTCACTGAATTTGTACATATTAGTTTGAGATTTCAACTTAACATGACAAAGGACTTCATGTCTGGTGTTTATAATAAAAGTGACTGTAAACTGCTACAGCAGTACATGCACCCCATTTTAAAGAAGTTACATCTGTAATAGTAATCTAGTACCAAATAGTACCAACTTAATAGAAGATAAAATATGGCTTACGTAACTGTAATGAGTTATTCAGAACAGACACTGAACAAGACCAACTCACACAACCTGGTGTATTTGCTACGGTGCGATAGATACTCACTTGGCAGAGACTTTTTGTCTTTCCCAGAACCTGGACTCTTTGACTTTGAACCATGGGAAAATTCGGTCCATTTGCTGAAACAGAAAACATTCAATGGAAATTACACATCAGCCAGCTCAAGCACTTGCACAGACCTGCATATGTAGACAGATGGTGGTTAGTAACTTGATCAGTGTACTTAACCTGTACCTTTTTCAACTTTCAAAAGGATCTGTTTGCAGATCTATGCATCATAAAGGAATATGTTGTCATGCAACTAAATAAACAACTAATAACCCGTCTGATGTGACCCTAAAGTGTACACTTAACTCTACTGGCACTGTGGAATGTGTGAGTGCTTGAGAAATGTGCTTCCAGTGGTGCTGTGAAACTCGAGTCGAATTGAAGTTCTTACCCGAATGAAGAAAGACTTCACCATGCTGTTGGCTTTCCTGCTTTCAGGCTGGCCTCCCTCACTGTTGATGGCTGTCTGAATGATTCGCGCGATGTCATCACTAAACTCCAGCTGAGAGAGAAGCACATGCAGTGTCATTGAAATTGCATGGTTTAAAGATGATTTATTTATCTATATTTTTAAATACACACTGCTTTGAAAGAGATTCAGTTTATTACAACAGCAGAAGCACTTGAAAAATAACACACTTACCAATGAATTGTAGTGGCCTTGATCCATCTTCTTTTCAACAGACTCCAGGTCCGGTGGGGAGTCACTGGGAGGTGTGGGGGGGACTTCAGTCAGGACTGGAGGATCTGGGCCCTCTGGTGAACGACGGGATGGAAGACTCTCCTCTGTCTCAGGATTCAGCTCCGGAGGTTTCACCGCCTGTGTGAGCCAGTGAGTAAAGCTCTCTTTCACCAACATGTTCATTAAGCTGAGGCTGCAGCTGTTTGTAACAAAATCTCTCTCCCTCAATATTTACATGAGTACAGCACCACTAAAGAATGAATGAGTATCAAACAATATGGAAATTTAGAATAAAGAAAAACAATATCCGCAGTATGGAAACACCGCGAAAGACTCAAAGCAATTTGTTTGAGTGTGTCTAACCTGTCTGTAGCGCAACAGGTGTGTGGATGTGCGAGAGTTGAGCAGTGCAGTAAGGACGTGGCGAATGCAGCCCTGAAGCTCCTTCTCCAACGCCGTCCTCCACTCGGCCGGATGGCGTTCAGTACATTTGGTACACATGTAGACAACACTCTCTGGCAGCTTTGACAGCAGTTCGTACATTTCATCTGAAGGACAGCGAAATGACAGGTCATCATTGCTCCCATTATTAGGTTTATCGTCTTTCAGCATCTCATCAGCCTGACAGCACTCACAGCGCCGAGTGTCAGTCATCTGCTCAGACGTTGACAACTGACAAGGCAAATGAAGAGCAACAAGCTGCTAAACGCTAAACACAGGGCTCCACTTGTGAAGAGCATACAGCAATCTGTTAGTGGTATACTGACCTGTAAGATTCTCACACTTGGCATGAACCCAATGCTTGCAGCGGCCACACTCCATCATCTTGCTGTCGTAGTCATCATCATCATAGCACTTATCACACAGTGGGCAGAAGTTCCCTGAGAAACAAGATGATAACAGGTACAGTAAGTTTTGACCACTAAGCACAAAATTGCTTCCAACAATGTTGTCACATTGCTGAGTTACTGATGACTTCCTTCAAAATATAAATTCACCTCCTTTACTCCTTAAACACATTAACAGTGAACAGCATTGGGCTCAAGCTGATCTCTCACCTTTAGCAAAGAGTTTGGCACAGTCATGACACGTGGAGAAATCATGTGACCACTGGGCATCCCAGGACTTCCCAGGTTTAGTGGCTCCACAACTCTTACAGCGCACACACTTGGTGCAAACCTGTAAAGACAACACAAACAAGATGGTGACTACATGGCACAAAGTTTGCAGGCAGTTGTTTAAAAGGCAGAAATGGTGTGAAATTGACACTGTTGCAGGAGTAAAATGTTTTCATAGACACCCCATGAGAAGTCCTATGAATGTAAGTAGCACAGTCTCGAGAAACTGGACGATGTGTGAACAAAGAGAGGGGTGGGAGAAAAATGTGAGAGCATGATGCTAAAGTTTGGTCAGGTGCTGTGGTGCAACTGTAATAGTTAGGTGAGTGGGAGTATAGGATGTTCAATGGGAGAGTGGTGTGTATCCATACCCAGACTCTCTTCTTCTTGGTTGGTCTGGTAGGGTGGTTGGGATCCAGGCACTCTGGGTGATAGCTGTTGCGGCACTTATTGCACTCTAGCAGCTGCTGCTGCTACAGTGAGAAATGGGGAGTTTATTAAAATATTAAAGGAGACAACTTTTTTGTGCCCAACCAACACAGTTTTCAACACAACTGTCACCTGGTTTCAAATTGCAATGGTTGTATTCACCATTGTCATTTTGAAACAAATCAATGAACAAGTTAGATTCAACATTACAGTATTTTCAAGATGGTCAGTGTTCATTGGATTTTATTGCAAGATTTAACTACACTGCTCCCCACAGTTTATTGTAGAGCACACTCACCGTGGGTTTCATGGATGGATGATCGTCATTATCAAAGACATTACGATGAAGCTATAATGTGAGCTCTATAGAGCTGTGCTTGGCAGGGTTTGTAGACAACCACTTAAGTGTTGAGTGCAGTCAAGTTTTTCTTGTGGCACTGGGTCAACACTTGGCCCAGGTAAACCTGCAGCTAATGTGCTGTAGGACCTTCTTCTTATTGCAAACCATTAGCCTCTCTGTCTTTCATAAATACCAAGAATAAAATGTTATGGACTATTTACCAACTGTTTCTTCTACTTCCACTCAATATTTGTCCAGTAATTACACATTTGTTTTTCATAAAGATGCAATAAGTAGCAGGTTTGGAGTCATGCAGCACAGAATAGATACTGTATGATATATCTGTAGCAGTCTGACATTCCTGTGGCCGCGCCTCACAGCTGAGATTTCAGGCTTTGTGGAGTCAGGATGTCAGAGAACTGCTATTGTTAAGGCAGCTCCTTGGTCAGAGATTAAAGTCAGTCAAAGCAATAAATTGCTTTATATTCTTTAGGCACAGATCTTTTTTTTTTTTTTTAAAAAAAGACTTGTTGCAAAGAATCAATTTCCTTAGCTTGGCCTTTTACATCTGCTATTCAGCGGCCAATAGCCTACAAGTTTATACATCTGATTAACATTCACAGGCTCTCGATTGTATTGCTTAGACCAAATATGTGATTCTAAAATGACAACTACACAAGGCTCACAACATGCACATTTTACACAGGGCTTCAGTTAAATAATAATAAAAGCATGGCAGAAATCCAGGAAACTGATTAAATGCTGTCTGCTGGCAAGGCTAGCAAGCTTCTTTCTAGGGAAGATTCTCTAGTCTTTGCACACTGTCAGTCTAAACTAAGCTTCTTTTGTGTATAGCTTTAAATTATACAGAACTGTACTGAATGGCTTACTTTAGTTTTCTGGTGCTGGCGCCCGCAGGCCTGGCAAAATCGGCATCGTCGACAACACCAGTTCTCGAACTGCTCCTGGCGAGGGCGCTCTGACTCTCCCAGGCAAAAGAGATGAAACGGTTCACAGCATACCTGGCAGAATACAAACTATAGGCAGAGAGAGAGAGAGAGAGAGAGAGAGAGAGAGAGAGAGAGAGAGAAAATACAAGTTTAACCATTTCTCTGACAAAAATAAATAAATAAATAAATAAATATCAAAGCAAATCCCTTCACAACAATAACCATTCTTTTACCTCAACATTGCCACTGCTTGCACATAAGAAGCAGAGCACCCTGGGTGTGACAGGCACAGAAGTCAGCAGGCTGAGGCCACCAGCCTCCCACACCTTCTCCACATCATGGTCCCTCTTGAAATCCACTCTGATACGATGCACTCCGTCGCAGGGCGCTCTGGATTTCACCTGGCCCCTAGTCGAGGGAGTGCTCAGCCAGTTTAAAGTACTGCTGCTGGGGGGTTTAGTGGTCAGCGGCTGCTCGTGTTTATCGGACAACAGGGGAGAGAAAGAAGAGGGTCGAATTCATATATGGTTTGTACAGTGTACCAAACCTAGGTTTGAGAAGAATCATGTGGAATTAAAAATACATTTCAAAAAAACAAAAAACAAACTTGGCTTCATCTCTTCCAGTGACTTCTTACCTTGTCTTTGGGTCTCTGTTTGGGAGACAGAGGAACGGAGCGAGAAGTTGGCTTCTTCAGCTGTTTTGATTCAACTATGCAAAAGGACAAAATATTCAAGTAAGAATGTGTTAACTATAAAACATATATCACAGCATTGATTCAGTGTGACCCATCTCTAACCTGTATCTGAAAATGTGGTCGTTGAGCTCTGCTGTTGGGATGAGTGCTGCTGGGGTTTCTTCTTGGGTTCGCTGAGAGAAATCTTGGGTGAAGCATCTTTTTTTGAAGGTGCCAGACTGGTAAATGGCCGTTGCTGCTGTGGTGGTGGTTGATGAGACTGAATAGACTGGGAGGGGGAATTCTGGGCTGAAGAGGATGAGGAGGAAGATGATGATGATGAAGAAGAAGAAGATGATGAAGTGGAAGAGGAAGATGTGGAGGAGGAAGCTGATACAGGCTGCTGTGGTTTGTGCCCCTTTTTACCGGTGGCACTGCTCGTGCCTGAGAGTGTCAGGGCTGGAGACGGAGCCCGGACTGTGACTGCGCTGGGGGCCTGAGGGGGTTCAACTGGAGCTGGGGAAGATGCAAGGGCTGGAGAAGACTGCTTCGACAAGGGTCTCGACTTTTCCTCTGCCAACCTTAGAGGAGGAGTTTCACTCTTTTTACGTGGAGGCTCCTCCTTTGGTGCAGCAGGAGAAGCTTTGGGGCCAGACTCTGAGTTTGGTCCTTTTACCGAATTGAGACTCTCCTTCTTCTCAGACAGCTTGTTCTTTTTCTTGTCCTTCTTGCCTTTGCCTTGCTTTTGAAGAAACATCTTTGAGGGCATCCATTGCAGGTTCTGACACTTTCTCATCCTGAGAGGGGGAAAAAATGCAACTCTTAGTTTCTTGACAATTACACTAAACCTTTATTTGTTATAAAATGCATTCAAGACGTGCTTTATAATCACGTGTGACAAACACTGAAGACTTACTTGCAACATTGCTTTTTAATGTTCCGTCCTCCAAACTTCGGCTTGTCGAGACAGTTGGTGCAGATGCCACAATCTTCTGGAACCTGGCAGCCTGAGCACTGGCCACAGCGCCGCGACCGACGCCCCTTCTTGGGAGGAGCTTCTTGAACGGCCTTTTGTCGTGTCTCCCGTGGCTTTATGGGAGGGGACTGAGGTTCCGCTTCTTCTGAGCCTGCTACTGATGACTTGTCTGTAAAAGATACAGCACAGATAGGTGGCATTATTACTGACACGTAACAGTGTTTGACTTCCTGGTTTTTAGGGCTGTCAATTTTTATTTGATATTTGGACATTTGTTTGAATGTGGTGGAGTTCAGATTCGAACAGTAATGACCTGTTTAAACCATAGGTTGCATCAGACTATTTGAAGTAGTTTCTGTGGCGCTTATTTGGTCTAAAAAGTCACACAGACACCTGCAATCGGACAATCTGAATAATGTGGACAAGGTTTTTCCAGCGCAACTTGTTTATTTTTTTTAAGCATTTGTTTTTCCTGTGCTGCTATTGTTAACATTGGTAGTTTAGAAGTGTAAGTCTGGCCCATCAACCTGTTGAGCTGTAATACCTGACAGTAGTGGAAAAAGCATATACACGCCCATTATTCAGTTCAAGTACTTTATATGTCCCTGAAGGCGCAATCTGAAGCAAGCAGGTCTGAGTATTATCATGTTAAGACTGTGGATTACTACACATTATATTAACTTTTCCATGGTGACTCAGTAAACTTCAACAGTCAAGCTCACATGTAAGTCAAGGGAGAGGTAGATGTAAGTGTGCCTCACCATCGTTCCCCATGGAAGATAGGATCTTCTCTCTCTCCTCCCAGGGCAAGGCACTAAGTGTGGGCATATCGTCAGGGAACACTGCCCGATTACGACCAAGAGCCACAGCTGCACGACGGCATACATGCTTGATGCGTGGACCGCGGACCGAGGCCTCTGATGAGTCACTCTCTTGACCCTGCTCACAAGCACACATCACCAAAAAAAGTGAAACAACTATTTGAGGAACATCATAAAAATAACAACAAATAAAGAGACAAACATAAACCACCACAAAAGTACAATGCAAAAAAGTGATGTGTCAGTTGTTGCTTATGTCCTAAGGATGTTAGCTTCATTTGTTTAGTCCCTTATTTCTGACCAATGTGGAATAATGACGAAGATGATGGTGTGGCAGAGAAGGAGAGCAGAGACTGTTGAGGCAATTTTTTTTTCTTAAAAATGTGCAAAACCATTGTATAAACATCTAATCTGTAGGTTAACAGGGAAAGAACAGAAGAGAATATTCTGTTGAAGGGACAATACTTTCAAAGCACTGCCAGTGCTGCTTTCTGCATAATGCATGAAGCGAACAGAATTCCCCTTAAGTAACACCCTCTGTGGGACTTTCCTCTCATCAAGTTTCCTTCTGAATACAAACACAGGTTTCTATTTATAGCAAACATTCATAGCATCATGTCAAAGTCACTTGCTTGTGACTATATGATGAGAACAAGAAGAACCAGAGGAGCTTTTTGTTGAGACTCAGTATCTATGAAGACAAGACATGAAAAGACAGGGAAACTCACCTGGACCTTTGTCTGATCTGCAGGCTTTAGCTTATTCTTCTTTATCTCAAAGAGCTGGGCTTTGGCCTTCTTCAGTAGTCCAACCACCCGCTTGTCAGTCCCAGAATGTTTCTCTGCGTGTACCAACACGGGTCCAAGAGAGGAGACAGAGAGCTGTTGTCTGCCCGGCTGCCCTGAAAGGTTTGCCGTCTGCTGGCTTGGGGTACTTCGTTTCTCTTTCTCCTTTTCCCCTTCTTCTACCTCTGGTCCTTTCTCAGAGGGTCTGCCTTTCTTAGGTAGACGTCCTTTAGCAATGGACGTCTGAACAGTGGAATGGACCCCGCGCATGTCAGCGGAAGCAGTGTCAGAAACTATGTCAACTGATGTTGATTTTTTCCTCCCCGGAGTCTTTTTGGGAGCAAGAGCTAATATAACACCTTCTGAGTCCCTCCCATCCACAGTAAACAGGCTGGAAGGTGCATTAGGAGAACCCTCTGGTGTAGGAACCTTACTTCTTTTCTCCAAGTCCTTCCTCCCTTCCCTCTTGTTCTCCTTCTCTTTCTCGCGGTTTTTCTCCGAATCCCTTTCTTTTTCCTTTGGAGCCGGTTCCTGTGGAGATGACAAGCTTTTTTCTTTGCCTCCTTTCCCAGCTCCTCGACCTGTGTCCTGGGCACTGGAAGGAAAGAGAGGGAAAAGTGGAGAGGAAGCGGATGGTGTAGCTGACATTGGAGGTGGATTTCCAGTGGCCCCTCTTCTGTTATCAGGTGGTCCCTGTGAGGCCAGACCTCGAGATACAGTGGAGAAGGTGCTGAAAGAAGTAGGAGTTAAGGCACTAGTGGCTAGTGGACTTGCAGCAACCCCTGGCAAAGAGCCGGAGTTACTCGTCGAGACAGAGCCTGTCAGCACAGACATCTCAGAGCCACCTTTCCCCACAGACATCTGGCCTCCTATCTGGCTGCTGCGTCTCGTCATTGAGTGGGATGGAGACCGTGGGTGGCCACGTACTGTTCCAGAGACCAGTCGTCTTCTGCGCCGCGAGGTTCTGCTGGAGCTCGATGGCGTCTGGTGTGGGGAAAGAGAACCAGGGCTGCTCCCAGAAGATGACTGCAGGGTAACAGACTCAAATATCCGAGAGTGAGCTTCACTAGGGGTAAAGCGTGGAGCACGAAGCAATGGGCTGCGCTTCTGGATGGGCGCATCAAAGCGGGATGATGAGGGATGCTGGTGGTGGGTGTGGGTGTGAAGGGGGGCAAATAGACGAGTCCCTGTTCCTGCTCCGCTGCCTGGTGCTGGAAATGCAACAGGAGCAGCTCCCCCTGCTCCACTAACACCTTGGGGCAACAACCCCACGTCTTCAGGTGTGAGAGGGGGAGGACGGAAATTGTCAAATATGGGCTTGCGGATGAGGCCCTCCTTGGCATATTTAGCAGAGGAAAAGTACTGCTGTTTAGGGTGGGACAGGGATGTCCAGCGGAAGGTGGGCTCCCTCAGAATCGAGCGACTTCTTTTGTCTGACAAGCTGGACATCACTGACGGTCCAGGCAGAAATGGTGGTATGGGGTGTGGCATCCAGGATGACTGAGGGTGGTGCTCACTGATAGCAGCAGTATTGGAGGAACCTGACTGAGGAGGTTGTGGAGGTGTGAGGAGAGGGGGAGGTGGAGGTGAAGAAGAGGAGGAGGCTGTGGATGAAGCTTGCTGGGAATTTACAAGCGTAGAAGAGGACATTAACACTCCTGTTGGTGGGCTGATGATTGGCTTTTTAGCCCCAGCAATGACAGCCTCTCTCACCCTTTGTTTCTGGCTTCCCCGACCAACCCCCTGTCCTCTCCGGCCTCGTCGACTCCTCTCTACCAGCACCTGCTCTGGCTCTGGTTCAGAGGGAGGAGAGGGAGGCCGTGAGCTGTGTAACAGGTTGGCCTCCCTCTCTCCCTGTGAGGACGGAGAATGATCCTCTGGCTCTGACAAAGCTTGAGTGGCCTCAGAAGCTTGGGAGTCGCACGATGAGTCATCCAAGCTTGGGCTGCTGGACCTGGAAGACTCTGCAGAGGAGAGTTGGGAGGAATGCTGTGACACAGCACTTGAGCCGCAAGACGGCGCACTGCTGCTAAATCGCCCGTTGGCTGCATTGTTGGTGTTGCTGTTGAGCAGACTGGCAGCTGCTGATGGAGCAGCAGGGGTAGGGGCAGGAGATGGAGGAGGGGGGAGGGAGTCCGTCGGAGCCGTGGTACCAGTACTCGCAACAGCAGATGTGGAGGAGACAAGTACAGGGGAGGGGGATGAGGAGGTGGTAGAGGTGGGTTGGGCAGATATGGAGACAGATGCAGGGGTTGTTTCTAACCGTGCCATCTTGGTATGAGGTGGTGGGGTTCCAAAACTGCCCTCATCTTCAATGAAGCGCTTGGGGGTTTTAATGATGCGAAGGGAGACAGTGCTGACCACAGGCATAATGAACTGTCTGATGTTCTTCAGTTGGGTCTTTCTAATACCAGCTTCAATGGCTCCAGCCCCACTACCCCCAATAGCCACAGCTTCTTTCTCCAGTCGCTTCTGTGCTCCTTTCTTAGCACGCTGCAGCAGCTGTTTAGCAATGGTTGCATCAGTGCGTTTGGAAGAGGGGACAATTCTGACAGGCTTTCTGTGCCGAGGGCTTTTTCTGAGGCCCACTGTCCTGCCTGGTTTGGAGGGAGATGGGGAGGCAGGTGGATTGGAAGAGTCCTGGTCCTCAGCACCATCCACATCTCTAAGCATGGGCTGCTGGGCTGTATGTGGGTCTGTGCCTCTGTCCCCACCTCTGACCCTAAAGGCCTTATGTTTCCCTTCCCCACATTCAATGGAGGTAGACAGCTGTGCAGCTGCAGCAGCAGCAGCTGCAGCTGCTGCTTCAGCTTTAAGCCGCTCAGCTGAGGGTGGTCGCCCACGTCTGCGTCGGGGTACACCAGGCAAAGTCTTGAGGCGTGACTTGAGAGGGGTGAGTTTAGTCTCTGTCAGCCTCTTCAGGTTGGTAACTTTGGATTCACCCCGTCCACCTTTGGGAAGTTTTGCCTCCGAGTCATGTGGCTGAGCAGAGCCTAGTGGCAACCTCTTTGTGCCCTTTCTGTCCTGGTCCTCCTCTGTGTCCATGCCCAACTCAAACCCAGCCTGCCTACTGTCATCTCCTGCTTCATGGCTGCCTGCACTCCAAGCTTTCTTGCTACCTGAAGAAGGAGGTCGGCCTCTTCTCTTTTCCCCACTTCCAGGTGGCCTCCCAGGCAGTCTCTTCACCTTCTCTGCTGGCCTTTCAGGGCCCTCAGGTTTTGCCTGTGTAGGGGAGGGAAGTGGTGAGGGGGAAGGTAGACTGGCAGCACTTTTCTGAGCAGTTGGGGCCCGTGGGGGACGGCCTCTGGGCTTTTTCTCCTGTATGGCTGGGGCCGCTGATAAAACCAGAGAACAAAACAAAGGGCATTTCATTAACATGGAAACATCAGATATAAACAACTTTGACAATCATTGTCCTCACAACGCAACTGTAAAGTACCATATAATACAACAGGGTGTTAGTTTAAAGTAAATGTACCTGAAGAAACAGTTGAAGGGCTTTGTATTTGCTTCTGTTCAGCAACTGTTCCAAATCCACCAAATGCTTCCTCCTACAAAACAAGAAAAGAAAACATCAATATTTGGAGATCATACATTTTTTAGTAATGCTTAAAAGAAGCAAGGGTTGACATGCCACATTAAAAGCATTCATCACGGTCCATAAATGTCAGATGACCTGGATGTGTAACACTTGAGTCATTGCTGAAGTCAGACTCTGATGAAGAACAAGGCTTCTAGGCTATAATGATGCGCTCAATCTCACTTTCACCTCTGGCTTACTGTGGTGCTCTCATGTTTCTCTGGGTTTTGGAATGACATGCCTGCAGTTGGAGAACACTCAAACCACAACAGGCAGTTTGAATTGCAAACATCCAAATCCAACTGGGTGACTAACACATAGCACTGTCATACTGCTTCCTGAAGAAACAGTAAAATCCTGAGGTGGTTGGTCATACCACAGACAGTCAATGGAAAGAAACAGAAGTGAAAAAGACAACTAAAATCTATGTTCAAATGAGCAGCCCTGTTAAAGTTTGATGCTCAATATACATCAGTTTACGTCCATTCAAGCAGAGGGGCAGAGCCAAACCAAAGGTCATGGTTGTTACTCTAATGTAAAGGTGTATCGTATGCACAATTACCATTGCAGAGCTCATAAGATAAGACTTAGTTGTACATTCTCAGCCTTGGTTAACCTTTCAACAGTTAGATTGCTAAATCTATCCCAATAAGATACATTTACTTAGAAATTTAAGATCATGTGCTGAACATCTATCAGGTTCTTTTGACATGCTAATGACTTGTGTTGTTCAACTTCCTGAATTACCATCCTAAAGGTGCCTTATGATCTCTGGGGCTTAATTACAGTAGTTTAAGAAATCCTGCATGCCATTGTAAATGTGATATGTACAGACCATACATCATCTTTCCTCTCATACCTCGGCAGAGCCTTGAGATGTGCATATGGAGAAATCACCGGAGAGTGATTAACATCTTCTGGATCCTCTGTGTGCCACTACTTCTTGCAATCAGTGTGTTTAAGAGTGGAGGTGAGTATGTCATTTCATCATGTTTATTTATAGCAGCGTGTGGGGATGCAGTTGAGGTCTTGTTGGCCCAGTTTGTAGAGCAGCTGCTCGCCAAGTGTGTGCACAGGACTACATGCAAGCTGATTTGCACCAGCTGAGAGTTACACACATCACAATGTGAAGAAGTGGCACCTAAAACACACTCACACTCACACTCACACAGTATAATCTAATCAAAAAATATAGAAATCATTAATGTCCTACAAAACTGTCTTTCATCTGTTCTACATATAAACAAACAACAATAACAGACAGTGAATACTGCTGTTTATCCTGGCAGGCAGCATTAACATGAGCATCCTGCACTCCTCATAGTGCATTCGAGCATCTTTTCTTTCTGCGCTCCTCTCTTCACTTGCAGTCTCTCTCCTCACAGTAAGACCAGCATCCTCTCCTCTCTGAGCGAGCTGCTGCTGCTGCTGGTTGGTGTTGTTGCAGAGCTGAGGGGGGCGGAGTACCAACGGACGGCACTGACTCGCTGTGATAGTGTGAGTAACAGTCAATGACATCACAACAACGCTCTGCTAGAGACAAGTGCGTAGAGCTGACTGCACGGATGCGTGTACCTGCGCTAACATACATGTGCACATGTACCTCCTGATTCTGTGAGCACACGTTCAGAGAGACAGAAAAAAAACACAACGACTGCGCGTGAACTGCACATCAAGATGTAAACAAGGAGAGCACAGGAGTGAGGATGCGGGGGAGGGGAGCGCAGGCAAAGCAAGATAGCAAACCACAGTGAGGAGAGGAGAAGAGTTGTGGGAGGAGGGAGAGGAGGAGAGAAGAAAAGAGACAAGGAAGCAGCATCTTGACCACATGCACCATCAACAACAGAGGGAGCGCAGTTGTCTCCTGGGAGCACTGAGGATGAAAGGGGTTTGGATTTTCAACATGCTCATGCAGAAGCTTGCCAAATCCCAATCCAAACAGGCCTCCCACACACGACAAGGCTCCCCTTTCCTCCCCCTTATTTCTGCTCTCTGCCATGCTCCCAAACACATATTCAGTCACTCACTCATTGCTTGCTCACTCGCTTCCCGCCCACTGGCAGCCAAGCACTGAGCAGCAGCGTGTGAAACACAGGGCTCACCATGAGCTCAATAGTAGGGCAGGCACAGGGAGGTAACTTCAAGAAGTAAACAAACACTGTAGTAGACAGTGTGAGGTGAGGTTCGTGTACTACCTTGCCTCGCAACATGCAAGGGATAAAAGGTTTACTGGAAACTCTCTTTTGCTTCTGTCTATTTCAACTTTTCAGCTGAGGAGCGTTCTTCATCTTTGCTTGCTTTTGCTGTCATTCTCACCGTGAAATCCAAAGTGGTTTTATTTCCTGCTGGTCTGTCACATCTAATCTAACTGATCAATGCATACCATACTCCATATAATTCACTAAAAGCAAAAAACCCCAATATGATTCACAGGGGTAGCAACAGTGTTATTTTCAGGAGGTGCAAGGGACGGTCCCTGACAGTTATGAGACGGATGTGAGTTTGGTTTGAGGCATATTTCTCTGTATCACTGTGCATCACTCTGCATCAACCTTGCACTCTGAGAAAGCTAATGGGACTTTTGCTGTCTTTCAAAACAGCATTTAGGAGAAATCACACCGACTACAGTTAAGGAATCTGTTTTAACGACAAGGTAAGTTTTCTCCTCACTAAACAAGTGGCAAAACAAGACTGACTTTAACTGCTTGTATCAGTCCTCATTAGTGAGAGTTACAGCTTTTATTTTGGAAGCACTCAGAAAAGCTGAAACGCTGAACAACCAGCCTACAACTTGGTGGAATTTGGTAAGCAGACAAAATCAAACAAGCAGAAAAAAACGTCATAATGCTGATCAATCAACCACGTCCCTTACAAGATTACCTACCACTGCTGCTAATTTGCAATACCTATTTTTATGCACTGGCAACATTAAGGAAGTATCCTGCAGTTAACCTCAGTAACATATAATGGTATACAACAAGAAGCCAGTGTGAAGCTAATCTATCAATAGGTATGCAGGTTGTAACCCATTATATGAAGTTTTTAAGTCCATTACCACTCCACCTAGGTACCAAACTTCATCACTTATCCAGTACCAGTCACTAAATTGATGTACCTCCCATAAACAGGTGGAATAAAATGTATATGATCACTGCAGTGTTTTGAACCATCCTTCAAACACAGAGACACAAAGGTGTGAAAATTAAAGATTAAACTTCAGAAATGTTGGCATCACCCTAACCCTGCCAGCATTGTCAATACTGGGGTTTCTCAGTAGATGTCTACCTGTTTTTGTTTTAAAAACACACAATGACTCTTCAAAAACCATAGTTCGAAGTGTTGTTAAGTAATCAATAATAATAATCAATTACTTATGTAACTACATTAACATGCTCTACTCTCATTTATATAAAAAATAACAGCCCCTAAAGGTACTACTTTTCACAAATTGCAGTAACAACTACCTGCTACAAGTGGTATCACATGAGTGTAATACAATACAGACAACTATGATTCATACCATTTCAGATAAAAAAAAAATAATAATTAAATATCATGTGCATGAGTCAGTGTCACAACAAACACCCATGCTTAGTTTATGTTGAAAGAAACAAAAGAAACTGCTGCAGTTAATTGAGGCATAGACTGGATAACTAAACAGTCTATCTGTTTTTTTCTAAAATATTAACGCATTTTGTCTCTCTTAAGCTAGACACAAAAGACATCACCAGAAAAATAGTAATATGACAAACAATTTAAGCTGGAAGCACATCCCAGATGTGGAGCACATCTTAACCAGGAGAGCTAAATGACCAGCTCTCAGACCCACATTTTAACCCCATACATATCACAATGACTGCAAACCTACAAAAACCTTAAATATGTAATTTTTATCAACTCTACAACCACACCCCACTGACAAGTGAGTATTAAAGTGACTGTAAGACTGAGGCAACACATTGGAATGTTTGATTCCAAAGTTCTACATTAAAAAAACAAAACAAAACATGAGTATGAACTCAGAAAGAAACCATCAGAACAAGTAATGAGGAGTAAAGACAGGACAGGAGTGTGACTCAGTCTCAAGGGAGAGAGGCATACATTTCTAATTGGTCAGTTTGACGCGAGAGAACACCTTATTAAAAAAAAAAAAAATCATTCTTCCTCACTACTCTGGAGAAAAAAGAAAAAAAAAACATTTTCTCGACACATTCCAGGAAGCTTTCCTGTTGGATTTACAGTACAGACATGATGCCTCATCCCTTCCTGGAATGTAAATTGGTGATGAGCTCATACTCCTATATGTCCCTCTGATGACACATCTGTTCAGAAGGGCCACAGAAGTGAATTACACAGTGGCACTGCTCTGTGACCCCTGTCAGCCCCGAGGAGCAAAAGGTAGACATTTGTTTTTTCAAGTGTCCAAACACCAAGTCCAACTGTTTCACATTTGCTCAACAGCAAACAGACCAAAACAAACACTTTCCAGGGCAGGATAACTGCTCTTCTTACACCTCACATGTAAGTAGACGAAGACACTCTGTGGACAAAGACAAACAGACTGATTGGCGCGTGTGCTTGGCGTCTCTCACTCCCACGCACACACACAGTAACACTCACACAGGCTGGCAGGGACCCACACACTCACACATCCCCACCTACCCACCCAAGCAGGCAGCGTGAATTGAAGTTTTAATCAAAATAAAGACAAAGAAGACACGCCTACTTCTGATTGCAATGAGGGACATAAAGTCTGAGGGACACCCAAGCCCCTACCACTGTCACCACACACACACACACACACACACAAATACACACACACACAAAGAGTTAGAAAGACGACACAATTGCCGTCTTTCTCCTAGTCAGGCAACTCCTAAAGCAGAGGTGAAAGCTCCCTGCCCGCCTGCTGTAGCAGAATAAAGCCATGGATGGGAGGGTCTGTGACTAATTCTTCACCCAGCGTTGTCCCGTTGGGAAGAGGGGGGTTGCCCCGCACCCTTTGATATCCCTGCCTGCACTCTTTCAGCCGCCCGCACTTTGTGAGAGCTAGAATAAAAGCAGACACAAAGCTTCCTGCTCCAATCCACACGCTGTCTCGGGGATGGGTAAGCGGGTGTGGGGGGTATGGGGGTCTTCCATTTAAATAGGCCAAACACCTGCTGGACTGAAACCCCTTCCGCTCAAAGACACCATTTCTCTCAAACCAGTGAGGCAAAGAGACATTTAGGTTGATACATCTATTCAGCTGAATTTTTGTATGAATGATTAAACATTGGTAATAATATGTGAGTAGAATAGATGCAGCAGAAGGCAAGACATAATGGACCAAGAACAAAAAATGATGCAAATTTGGATTTGGAAGGGGACAGTAAGGTTGCGCTTGAAGTTTTAACGTCATAAATTTACAAAAAAAAGTCAACATGGACTGAACTTAACAAGAAACGATTTAGCCGGATCAAGAAACTGAATTCCCTACACACACACAAAAGCTAATAAATGCCTTCATTTGGACAGCAGCAGCCGACAAGCACCCTTTTGAGGCACCCCAATAGGCTTAGTAATCCATTCCAAAGTGGCAGCTGTCAGAAGAAAAGTTGCTCTGCCTCTCAGACAGGGTTGTGTGTGTCTGAAGTGGATTTGGGTTTTCTGCCTGGATGGAAGAAGGAGGGGCGGCCGAGTGTCCGGCTGGCGCTCTGTTCAGGGTCGCCCTGTGAGCTCAGCAGGCTGCAGTGAGTCTGAACAATTCTGCCCCGGTCTGGTCAGACAAGCACTACGCTGCTTCTCAATGAAATCACCATGCTGTGTCCGCAACTTCCATAGGCTTCAAGTTCCATGGGGATTTAATGGACCGGTCTGTCTCCACACATCCCAAAAACTGCTGTACCCTCATTCACTGGAGCAAGGGGAATTACTAAAACAGCTATTCGCCAATAAGGGTGATTTTTCAAAAAACATTAATCTCTTTTAATATCATAAACCAGCAATGTAAAGCACAAATGTACATTAAGAATTGAGGGAATCGCTATGTTGTTTGCATAATCTTTATATAATACAAAAGAATCCACTCTGGCTTTACACATTACTTAATACTGTTATACCACCACCCATTGTCAGTGCTTGAAACTCGGGGTGGGAGAGACTCCAAAAGCCATTTGAACACAAAATCAGTTATAAAAGTTTCCTTAGAACATTATAATACATTGATGCACTACAAATGCACTATAGTATCTATTAAACCACCTTGCTACGTTTGTATAATTCAAGTTCCATAAAGATTTGATGGTCCAAACATTCAATATAAAGCTATACTCTCAAGTATGAAGAGACTCAAAGGAACTATTACAAAGGTGTTCATTCAGATTAAATGTTTCTCTAAAATACGATCAAACTATCTAAAATGTTAAAATGTGTAAAATAAATGTAAAAAGTACATTATGACAAAAGGTATCAATATCAAACACACGATTTATGTAAAAACACAACATATTTTCGAGTAATTCATAATTTGGGGGAAAAAAAAAAAAAAAAAAAAACATGGCTAAAAGCCTAACTAACAAGCATGCAGATACTGCTGTGCTCCAGCTACATAAGTATTCAGTCAGTGCTCAGAGTAAGAGCAGAGGAGCTGGTGGTAAACATCCCCACACAGTGTACTCCCACTGCAATGAACGCATGCTGCTCATCATGAAGAAGGAAGATGGTAGTTCGCTAAGGCGAACACACCCCCACATCACACGGTCCGTCAAGAAGGGGCTCGTTGTTATTGTAGCCAGCCCTGCATGCGCACTGTCACTAGCAAGACTCATTTCTGTGATAAAACACAGCGATATCAGCCCCCCAGCTCCAACGATACACTCATGATAACACTCCTGCACGGACCACAGTGATTTTCAGTGTGTGGCTGCGTATCAGACGTCATCTCGAAGCATTATAAACCCGATATTATTTTTGGTACTAGCTACGTACTGACTGTGTAGAGAAGGGGAAAACATGTCCACCTCCCATTTTCCTATGCATCAGCAATAGCCCCGATGGCTAGCGTGGCGTAGTGCGTAGCATGGTAGCTGTCCTAGCTTAATGGAAATGATTTAGTTTGTGCGTGTGTGAGCTCCGCCAACTCCAGCTCCGACGCTTTAACCCGCTGCGCAGCGATATGCTGGCCGGAGGTAAAAACACTGCAACCTCCCGAGCAAAACTGAAACTTTAGCACCGCTCACGACAGGAGAACAGTGGTGTAGTTGTAGATGTAGACAGCTAGCCTGCGAGCTAACCCAAGCAGCTACGCTATAAAGGTTGACACCTCATTGCAAACAGCCAGCCCTTCAGCTCACGTTGTAAATAAATACTGGGGTTATTTTAGCTTCTGGAGATTATCTAATATAAACCAGAGGAGGGTGAAGGGGATAAATGTTCCTGGAGACGTTGCAGACAGACGCTGAGTTCACGTTAGCTCGTTACAAACCACAATTGTGTACTCTCGCCTCCTTCAAGTTGACATGTCTTGTTTCCAAACACGTTACACTGTGCTATGTTGAAGGTCCCGTGCGGTTACAGCACAATAACCCGAACGATAAAACCCGGTGTTTAATAACCAGTTCGCTGTAGGAGATTAATATCACCACTAATATGGGATGTTAACTTTTACTGTGTTGATGTGTGTGAATTTGAAGGCAACATGTCCAGCCTGGGAGGCTTCATATCAAGCTAATACCAAGTTGCTAGCTAGTAACCCGGCTGTAACAGCGTAGTTACTCAGTGTACACTAACCAGTCAACGTGGTTATCTCTGCTATGTGTTACCTACCCCGTGGTGTGGCAATTAACCAGGTAACACAGGGATTTCTCACGGTGCTCCACGGTAGCTAGCAGACTAACGTTAGCACCAGTTCACGTCCACTGTGTGGATGTAGCCCCCGTCTTCCCAGCACACTGAGGAGGAGAAAACTTTCTCTTCAGTTGAGAGCATAAATCTCACCAGTGCCTAGTGTCCTGTGCTGTTTCTAACTGAAGTAAAGGGCTACAGCACGTTACTGTGGAGTTTAAGGCCACGGCTCAAAGTTAACTGAGCATCCTGGCAATGACAAGTTTGCTCACAGCCACACTTCACGTCAGGAGGAGGAAAAGATGGTCAGCGTCAGTACCCGCTAGCTGCTCGTCCTAAACGTAACGCACGGTTCTCCATGTGAACCGCGGCTGTCTCACCGATGCTCCCCGGCTGTCCTGTTTCTTACCTCCGCGCTGCTCGAGTCGCTCGATTCCCCCAAAACATCCCGAAATTTCTGCAGGTTGCTCCCGATAACCGAAGAGACCTGTAGTGCAGCATCAAACCCGGGTCCGAGCCCAGCTGCGTTAGGGTGGGCTCCCGAGACACTACGCAAAGAGGCAGTAACCCTGGTTCGGCCCGCTCTCCTCCCGGTACCGGAGTTGCTGCTCCCTCCGGGCCGAGCGGGGAACCGCCACCGACAGCTGTGCGCCATTTTACACTCTCTGCCTGTCTGCCCTGCGATCAGAGATACCTCGGTGGGCGGAACCCTAACCCAGCACTCCACATAAACAACCTCTACCACAGCGCTCCGCTCTCACAGGCCCGCACAGCGTTATACATGTTGCAGGGTGGGAGTGAAGAAACCCCGACAATGCATTTTCTCAGCGGCCCTATCCAGACTCTGCATGGCTGAATCCAAATCAGGTTCAGGGGCTTTGCCCGGGAAAGAAGCTTCGCATTTGAATCACAGGAAAGATCTGAAAGCTTGGATTTAAGTATTCTAGTGTGTGAGGAACATTTTTAACTTAATGTAGATTATGAAAGAGTTTTTGGGCAACTCAGGCAGAGAAACAATTACTCATTTTTAATGTGATTATTCAAATGGTTTTTATGACGTACACAAAACTTTATAAATAAAAAATTGGGTACCCATGTACAAATTCATGTATCTGAGGTAATGGTGTATTTTGTGTTCAGTGGGTTGAGTAAGATTCAGAATCAGCTTTATCGGCCAAGGATGTTCACACATACAGAGAATTTGTTTCCGGTTGTTGGTTCCTCTCCAGCAGTTACAATAGATACATTAAACACGGATAAGTTCTATACATTTAAAATAAAATATAAATATAATGTGCAAAACATTTGGGCAACAATAAGAGTGTGGAGCATTGGGTGCACTGACTACATAATTTAACTTTCAATTATTCTTGGCAAATTTCTCATTCCTAAAATGTTCTGTATCCAAACCCTGTTTTGATCTAAACTCAAACTTTTGGGGGTTTTATTGAACACATTATGTGGGAAAACAAAAAAAGTTATGTTAAGTCATCTATTTAAAACAGGGGTGTCAAACGTACAGCCTGTCAGGGGGTCCAGTCTGGCCCATGGGATGAATTTGCAAAGTGTGAAAATTGCATCGATGACATTAACTGCAATTTGCCACAGCTTTTTTCAGCAAAACTTTTATACGTTTACAAGGCAGGGGGAAAACTTTGCTTTTGCTTGCCTTAATAGGTCCCACTTTAGTTTATATGGTGTAGTGAGTACTATAGATGTGGAAATGTATGTAAATTTATAATAATTTCCAGATCTTGACAAGTGAAATACTATATTTTTCCATTCCAGATATCAGTGACTAAAGTTTTGTGTCTTTGTAGATTCGCTGTGATGTAAGTTGTAATGTATATGTGTAAATGCTAAACTGAGGTATAGCATTGTTGTAATTACACCTATTTTTCTTCAGACATTTCAGGGTTATAAAATGTTTTGTAAAAGGATAGTTTGTTAAATAAAAACATTTTATAATCTATTTGTACTTCTTTGCACTAAAGCAAAGGGAAAAATTTGGCGTTGTCATTATTTACAGATTACACTGGTATTTTACCCACTTGAGATTAAATTGTTTGCAGCCCCTGAATTAAATTGAATTTGATTCCCCTGGTTTAAAACAATAAAATTAAATTAAAATAAGATGTTTTTTGTACAGGTTCACAGTTGTTCAAGGTGGATTGATGTGATGAAGGTATCTTATTGATTTATTACACAATATGTAACCCAATATGTTTTGTACATGGTATTTTGTAGTTTGTATTCCAAGTCAACACCCATACCAGTTAAAAATAAAACTAAACTACTGAGGATACTCCCAGTTTTTAAGTTCAAACCAAACAACTTAATGTGAGTTCCTTACATAGTGAAAAATTAACCAGAGAAGGATATTATTATGAAATCTTAATGCATTGAAATATAATGTAAATTTTGATTAAAAAAATAATCTGAAATTGTACTTTTCTCCAGAACCAACTACAAAAACACAATATATATAATACACATATGCAAAGGGAAAATTCAAATGAAAGCTGAATTATTTGTATTAAATATGCAAACACTGAAAGTCATCATTAAATTGTGGACCATTAACTTTTAACCAGTATTTTTTTGTTTTTGTTTTTAATTAACATTTAACAGTTTTTACTGTTCTTTCCTTTTCTCCACCCTGTCTTCACTTGGTTGTTGTTTTTATTCCCCTCTTACTGGGTTAAATAAACCCAGCATGTAGTTAGTCCAATATTTATCAATCCTGGGTTAACGCGACCCAGCATGTTTTAAGAGATACATAAAGTTATTATATAGGTGGCTCTGTCTCTAAAGGACTTCACAAAGAGTTTCTGAGATGTCTGACACACACATAACTACTGTAAGTTTTTTGGGAAATGACTAAAAGACATAAAATAGCAAGTTTTATGAAATGAGTAAAGAGTAAAATGTTCATCACAAAGACACCTGAGACACAGTGGATAATATTAAAAAGACATTAAAAAATCCCTTCAATACTTATTTGGGCTCTCATAATTATTCCATTAAAACAGTTTAAATAAATCACTGAAATTCTTGAGATAATATATCTGTACCTCATACCTTTTATAATTTTTTTTCAAAAATTTATTTTCTGCATACACAATGTCTTCTTAATCTCCAAAACCCATCACACTTATTAAAAACCAACATAACAACATCTTATATAACGCACATTAGTTTTATTTCTTAATCATAATGTACATCCAAAATAAACATTTATAATCACAATTAAAACAAAAAATATTGCATTATAATTTAAACCATGTAATCATTCAGGTGGTAGATATTCAACACAGTATGGGAGCATGCCAACAAATACACAATCCTCCTCTCGGTTTACCATTTTATACAAACACACCTGATCCTGAATTAAAACCCTTTAATTCAAAACGCTACTCAACCACATATCTTCTCTCTTTCTGTTTCCTACTGCACAGCTCCAAGTATTCCTCAAAAAAACAAAAAACAAACTTATAATCATGTCTGTTAGGAGTATGAAACAAGTCAGATCCTCATTCGCTGACATTTACAGCAAGGCTCTTGGTTTTAGGCACCGATTCTATTGATCAACTGTATGCCCACAGGTTAACACACTACGCTTTCACACCCTGAAAAAAAACATCTGTTCAAAATGCTAGATTAGGATGCATCAGTAATAATCTAGTGAACATTAAGTCAAAGAGTGACAATGACTGTTATTTACACTGCCAGTCAAACATGATCAAACCCTATAATTTTGCCTTTTTGAGGTTTAATCTCAAGGATTGTGGTCATTGTTAAGACCTTAAAATTAACTGGTAACCAAGTCAAAGAGACGAATCAGCATTCACATACATATTACTAATAAAATTAGACAATGTGGATATAAAATCAATCACGGTTCAGAGTCTGCATTGCTTATTTCTCACCTCAGGTTTATTTTTGTTTATTTTACTGTAGTCGATACTTAAGGAGAAATATGGCATTTCATACAGCTGCCATGTTTTATTTATTCATTTGTTGTTTGTTTGTTTTTTTATTTAAAATATAGTTCAGTAAGTCACAAGCAGCTGTAAGAGTCCACAGTAATGTCTCAGTCATCTGAATGTCTTTAGATACTGAAAGCCACAAACCAAAGAAGATGATGTTTTGATAGCATCTCTTTGACTATTTGTGTCAGGGGCAGTCAGCTGGTGCCCATTACCACAATTGTCTTCTTAAAATGAGCAATCCACTGTTTTTACACATGAAGATTAGCCCGTGAAAGCAGCTGTGTTCTGGATCTCAGACTGGACCTTTTTAAAATCTGAGACATTTTTAAATTTGGTAAATTAAAAGCACCAATGCATTCAACTTTTTTATACTGCACTTCTTTTTTTATAACATCTCTAGATGCCCCCTGGAGCTGTCACATCACTGTCCATTAGTGCTGCGAACATTTTCATTTTGATGAATGTCACACTCGACACCTGAACAATTTTACTATGCATTTTAACATTTTTAGGTAAACAGAATTTTATATCTTTTGTGGTTCACATCAGTAATTAGATTATAACTAAACCACAGAATAAATCGTTTTATTCATCAACCTTAATTAGCAAGCACTCACATCTCAATAGATCCTACAAGTAGTGCTTCATTAACGAAGATCTGATGACTCTTACAATGTCATAAAATATTATCATAGTAAACAAGACTCTGAACGCTTCTGGATTATCTTCAATAAAATAAGTCACACAGAATTATTATTCAGTTTTACATATGCCTCACTATTAAATTGCTAATTGTATGTACAATGAGCATGCTGGTTGAGATTGACCCAAGACTGCAAACATATAGAGTGTTAAAGAACTTTGAAAGGCAGTGTATGATATAATCTTTATGAACATAAAATCAAGGTTAATCATAAATGACTTTGTCTGTGTTCTGACTTGTGAGTTCCCAAAAATCCATTAAGCATGAGGGCTGCGGGAAAAAGCTAATGCAATGTGAGCTGGATCGGAGGAGTCGGAACAAATCCACAGAGGTAAACACATCATGGATCAGCCATGAAGCAGAGGAGCATGTGGGCCAGGAAAGAAAACAACGATGCGAGAAGAGTCATTGTTTTAAATCACAGTGAGAGATCGGGACTAGCCACTGGGTCCCAGCTGCAGCCTCTCCTGCTTATGCTTATCCAACCACTGTAAGATCTGCTGTTTAAGTTCCTCGTTTGGCCTGATCTGGTCCATGGTTAGAGGACTGCGGTTAAAGGGGTCTGTCTGGTCACTGCAAGGAGGACATAAGTAATAAAAAATGAGTATTTGGTAAATGGAATACATTTATATAGTGCTTTCATGACCTAAGCTAGGTCCAAAAGCACTTTACAAGGCAACTCATTCACCCATTCACACACTCACACACCAATAGCTACAGAGCTGCCATGCAAGGCGCTAGCCACGATTGGGAGCAACTTAGGGTTCAGTGTCTTGCCCAAGGACACTTCGACACATGGAGATGTGGACTTTGACCCACAACCTTACGATTCACAGGCAACCCACTCTACCAGCTGAGCCACAGCCGCCCATATTTATCTGAGTCCTAACATCAAATGAATGCACTTCAAGTTTTGGGGCCTTTGTAAGAAGTAACTAACCTGAGGAGATGCCTTGCTATAGTTGAGCGGTCGACAGTTACATTGGAAGAAGGCAGAAGAACAGGATCCAGCATCAGGGTGGACATGATGGGGTCCAAGAATTCATCTGGAGCATCTGCATATGTCTCCTCTTCCTGCTGCTGCCGGTCTGCATGAGACTGAATGCCACCACAACATCAACAAACTGAAAGTATATCCTACAGTCTACATCACTCATGAAATAAAGATTTGTAAAAAAAAATAAAATAAATAATAATAATAATAATAAATTGAGATGAGTTGCAGTGCTTTGCTGGAAAACCACTCCAAGTTAAATGGTACCTTTATTTTATCAGCAAGGAGTCCAAAAGCCACAATCATGTCCCCGGGCTTGTTGATCTTCTTTAGTACTCTAACTGTCTGGGAGAAGAGGGTGGGAGAATAGGAGCGTCCATCCTTTGGGACTGTAGCACAGAAATTCTCCTCATCACTGCCAAAGATAAACAAACATTTCTTAAAAATTGTACAAAGCAACATGCCACTTTATTTAATCTTCAGAATATAGCACCATTTAAACGATACGATTAAACAACAATTAAAAGGAAGAAAAGATAAACAAAACTGAAAACTTACTTAAACTTATAATTTACTTCAATGATATCCCGCCAGTCAATCTCAAAATAGATGTTTGTTTTTTTGTAAATTTTCTTGTTTCACATTATCACCATAGCACCATTCAGGTCTTGGGTAATACATACATTATCAATACTGCACATACATTATCCCAACAATTTCTCAATTTCAAACATTTCCAGAATACATGTATGTAATCTACATTTGTCTCAGCTGTGTAAATAAAAGCTTACTTCTACTCTTACAATTAATAATAATAAAAAAAAAATCTGACAGTAATTTTAATTTCCTCCACAGCTTGGAGCTCGTTGTTGTTTGTTGTACCTCACATATATTGTACCAGCCATTGTTTGATATTTGTATTTTGAGCTTCATTTGCCATTTAACTCAAATGTACAGTGTAGAGTTTCCTCTACTCAACACCACACAGTTTTAGTTCATAAGTAGGATGTGGTTTTATCTACAGATTCTTTTGTAATGTTAACAATTCTATCAGCTATTTAGTTTGTGAAAGAAGAATGTTTCCAACATACCCCAGGTTTAGGTAGATTGTGCAGATGTCAGAAACAAGCTGCTGGGGCTTGAAGTCAAACTCACTGAAGTCCTTGACTTTAAGAGCCCCCATCTTAGGGCCCACTAGGTGCTGCAGAAAGTAGTTCAGCATGGAGATGATCCTCTCAGCCAAGAAAGGGTGCACAAAGATGCCCTTGATTTCTGACATGGAAACAGGAAAATAAACAGAGTGGATGAAGACGATATTTAAATGGATTCATGGATGTGCTGTGAAGAATCACATCTAACAATATTTTCTGCCTGACCTGAGGTGAGGAAGGCCAGTGTACCGATGGTCTCGTTGGACATGATGTTGTGGAAGCGTGCCAGCTGTCCAAACATCTGCAGGCTTGACTCCTTCTCTCTTCGGGCATCGGGTGCCAGGCCTTCCCACTCCCCTCGATCCCGCTCCAGCTGCAGAATCTTGATTTTACTCAGGTACTGAGGGGAAAAAAGAGATGGTATGAATTTTTTATTATTCAGTCTCAGTCAGAGTCAAAATCTGGAGAGTGATTCAAAAATAATAAATAAGTTATTGGTGACAACATAAACACCAATATAAAAATGTGTACAAAAATCTGACCAATAAATGATCATGTCAAAGTAATTTTTGAGAACCTCACTGCAAAATCACAAAACTCTGGACAAACAGATGTGAACATTTGTCCCCTACAGTAATGTGTAATTGTGTGCCAGGAGTACTGAACGTGTTTTGTATGTGTTGAAGATTCTGCATTCAGAATACATCCCAGTCTCACCTGAATAGCCTCATCGAGTAGGAAGATGGCATCATTCATTAGTAGGTTGAGAAACCTGAGAAACAGAGGGGGGTTCATGGCCTCCAGGTTCTCAGATGCATAGTTTGCCAAATGCTGAAATCAAAAAAAGAAACACAAGGACCACGTGCTGAATGCAGTATGGAAGTACCACAGAAGAAACCTTCATTCATTCATTCAACACCATTATTTAGGCTACAAGGGGTTAATGTCTAAACCAGCTTGTGTAAAATGAAAAAAACAAAAAATAAAAATTTAGAAGAAGGGCTATGAGGGTGCACCTTTCCACTCTATTATTCCACTTTCATCTGAGAACGATTTTAGATAAGATGTGGCAAGTGTGTGGGAGTTTATCTTGGGCCAAAAATCTATGTCTGCTGCTAAAGAAATTGCCTCATCATAAACTCCATAATACACAACCCAGCCAGTAAACATTTTTATGTACCCACCACAAAAACTTATCATATTTCTATTTTTCCTATAGTACCAACTGACCAGCGTTCATGTAACACTGGAATTCAGATGTCAGTGATGTAGCCTTGATGCACATTTTGGTGGAGAGTGAATTTTTGGGTGAGAACATTTTTAATAAGATGGATTTAGGAGATTTTATTCAACAGCAGGCAACATGACTGGCAGTCACAAATGAAATGAATCAAGCACACTGAAGAAGAATCAAACCTGGAAGCTTCTTGTTATCAGAATAAAGGATGCAGGCACCACACAGCTTATTTGTATGAAGACTGTCAAAAATATACATTTCTGATATCATAATTACCTTGATGCTCTCTCTGTAGTTTTCTTTGTCCCACATGTATTTGAGAATAGGATACATGGGTCGTCTGTAGTTGAATTTCTGTTCAAACTGATGAGGATCACCTGAGGAAAAACAGAGGAAAACTAAATAAAATCAAATCTTTGAAAGCTATCTTTTATTTGTTTTTGCTTCACCAAGATTTTCCTCTTATCTTGTGCTGAACACACATAGGTGTACACACACAAACCAACCTCTTCCATTCACCTGATTATAAAAAAATCCCCAAATAATCCGAGTGATTTATTTTCCTGTTGTAATATTTGAATTTTAACTAAAAAAACTGGATTGATATAAATGTTTTCGGTTTTTTTTTTAAAACTCAGCCGTAATGTAAATGTTCTGCTTATTTCCAACTAGCACTAGCAAGTCAAAATCTATGGGAAACAGAGTTGCTTCACCTGTGAATTCAATATCTACAAACACAGTGATGATGGCCTCGGCCAGCTGAGGTGCATGTCTGTAGGAGCAGAAAACTCTCTCTCTCTGGAAAACAATTGGCTGAGCGGCACCAGGAGCCACTGGCTCCATGTGGGGCATCACTGCCTCCAAGACCTCCGCCAGCTTGGCTCTCAAATGAGGGTTCTTCATCCTGTTGCATACAGAACATGACACATAAGAAAGATGGGTTGCATCATTCTTCCTTTTAACACACAATCACAGACACAACAAATTAAGTCACGTACCGCTCTACGTTTCCCATGAAGACTGTGATGAAATCAAGAACTTGCTCCAGACTTTCTGCAGAAGTTTCCAAGACATCATCTGCAAACCGACGCAGGAAGATGAAAAAATCTCCCAAGTTTTCTGCAAAAAACTCTGACAAAGAAAAGGCAGACTTTAGTCATGACTATCATGTCAAGGAATGTTCAGCATTAATGAATGAATGTACTATGAGTAATTTAACCACTGCCATATTGTATTCACAGCTGCAGTAAAAAGAAAGGGCTTTTTAGAACCGACAATTTGGTCCAAAAGTGTCTGAACTGCAATCTTTCATTTGCTGTGAATTTTGACAATAAAAACTCAAGTAAAGGGTCTGAAAGATAATTCATTACATACATACAATTCATTACAATTCATTACATACGTACAACGGAGCTCTTTGCTCCGTTGTACATGTCGTGTGATGGAAGATCTGACCCACCTGGTACATAGCACAGCAGACTATTCTGTAGGGAGGGCAGGGGAAAACTGAGTGCTACATGTTCAGGCCCCTGGTTTCCAATTCCAAGCTGAACAAGTAGAGCAGCAGTAGAAGCTTGGAGGTTAAGGCAGCATTGCAGCATGGCAGGCTGCGTAGTGGCAGCTTTGGTTGAGAGATAAAAAATCATCAGATGCTCAAACTTCTCCAGGAGCTGCTCCGACATTGGGTTGCCTGTTCGCTGGGCCTCCTGCCATGTCACCTGGAGCCGGTGGAGAGACTGGTTCATCTTCACCATCTGCTCATGGAGTCTGCACATGCACATTATGCATGCGCACAGGTGCATGGAGACAAAGAGAACAGGACAACATGTGTTATGGCTGATATAAGATGCAGGCAAGAGGAACACGAACGATGATGCTGTTGCACGGTGATCGATTTCTGTGAGCTAAGCCTCAGTAGTCTCTTTGTAAAACACATTGTTGGTTGGATTGCATGTACCTATGGAAGCCGAGATGCAGTGTGAGTTGTGTGAAAATGAGGTTTTCTGTCAGCAGGCTGTAGGACTGTGCAGAGTCCACCGGCTGCTGCGGGGGCATAGGGATCAGGCAGGTTTCCTTATCAAGACCTGGTATAAAAAAAGAGAAGTGATTATGTAGTCATCAAACTTAATGTACCCTGTTGTTAAATCCTATTAATCAAATTGTAAAAGGAAACTAAATCCAGAGCTGCACAAAGGTAAAACAGGGATAAAAGCTGATGTCAATATTTTAAATATTTGGCATAAAACATTAAAAATGAAGTGTTTTATTGGATTTCTTGTGTATACTGACCTCTTGCATGCACATTGCGATTGCGCCTCTCTTCTTCGCTCAGCTCTTTGAGTGCACAGTACGTAGGGTTGAAGGTGAGCAGTTTGGGTGAACGCGGCCTACAAAAGGGCTGGCACAGCTTCAGCAGAACAGCACCCAGGTTTAAGAAAAATGCATCTGAGGCATACATCTGATAGAACATCTGTGACATGTGATTGGCCCAGATTTTGGTTCGGCCAGAATTTGCCTGCAGACAGCTGCCCAACCACGACAGGAGCAAGTGGCGGGTCTCACCAGATCGCTGGAGCAGGTTTTTCAAGATCTGGTGCAACTTGTCGTGAAACTGGCCCATAAACTGCAATTCAAGGAGAGTAACTGTTATCAGCCCTGGTGCATTTGTAGTTTGACCAGTATCTATAACAAATCAGCAACAGCAAAATAAAAAGCATCCGTTTACCTGCTGGATATTGGCCTCCTGGACCTTCATCTCCTGGGCGCTGGAGCGGGAAGGGTTCAGGAAGTAGCCGTGTCCTTCGACCACACCTGGTGATTCCAGCAAGCAGGAGATATTCAACACTGTTCCCAGCAGGGTGTGCTGGTACTGCAAACCATTAGTTGGGTCTTTGGGTTGAATGTGTTCCACCAATACCTGGGAAAACCAAAAACAAAAGGAACTATTTAAATAATGTGAAGAGATGGTGCCCTGCAGTAAAATGAAAGGTGGGTAGCAATGTGAAATGTTAAGTGATTGTAGAATAATTGTCTATTATTGTATATATACACAATAAATATACCAACCATTTTTGTGCTTATTTCTAATTAAATATTATATTATTTTATATTATATTCATTATTTCTAATGAATAAAATATACTATTTCATTAGAAATAAGCACAAAAAACGGTTGGTTGTTGTCAGAACATGCATTACCATAACATTTACTGAAATTGTGTCTCTTTGTGCCTTCTGACCTTGGCAATATCTTTATTATGGCTGAAATAGAGAAGAACATCTAGGTAGGTGTAGAGGATAGGCAGGCACAGGTCCAGGTCTTTGACGCGCCCCTGGAAGATATCGAAGACTGGTACTATCACCTCCTCGAAGGTGCGTACCTCTTGGTCAGAGAGCAGGCCAGCAATAACCTCCTCTACAAATTCAACCACCTCCTCTGGCTCTGCAAACACAGTAACTTTGTAAGCAGCGAAAACTAGAGCAAATTCTTACAAATACAAAAGCTAAACATAGAGAAAAAGAGAACACAACAATGAAAGCAACGGGACCTACGTGCACTCCTGAAACCTTCGAGCAGCAGGTCCAGAAGCTGTTCGTAGATATTTTGACTGACGTAGATCTCTGGGGTGAGCAGAACTGTTCGTGTGTTGGAAACTGTGAGGTTCTTACAGCGAACGGCAAACGAAAGTAACTTTTCTGGTACCTTTGTCACCTGGTGAACAGATAAGAAAAAACTCACTGAATTATGGAAGAGCATGGGTTATTTTTATGTTACAATTAATGAGAATAGTCTATTAACAGCTGGCATTTTCTGAAAATTAAAGGTCTACAATTGAAATCATGTAGAAAGACGAGCGCACCTCTTCTTTAGCCCTCTGGTAACAAGCAAAAAGATAAGGGATGGCACATTTCTCTCCAGCATCGCGGTCAGCTGACAGGTTAACTGCGCTGCATGAAGTCATGTAGATGAGGTGATTTCCTGGCTCTAGCAGCAGTAGGCGGTTAAACAGAGCCTGGAGGACAAAGGAATACATCACAGACAAAAATCAGTCCATCCCTTAGATTTTCTAGGCTGCTAAAATAATCAAACCTTCATATATAAAGCGATTCCATAAAATATTGAATTTATATCCTACATAAGCCTCCCGACATCCAAATCTGTCACTTGGCATTTTGGAGAGACTGACACGCCCTCATTAATAGTACCAAAAATTTAGAGATTTATCAAAAGAGAGATGTCAGACAGGTGAGAAACAAGCTGTGACATAAAACCATTGACAGTTGACCTGCTCTATGTTGTCCATGTCCAGCCAGTCCTGTCCATCTAGATCAGCAGCCATCTCCTCCAGGTAAACACAGCGAGGAGGGATCCCATTTCCTCCTCTCAGACTGGGGTCACCTAAGGGTGAAAGTCCAGAAATAAAGTCAGCTCAAATAATTTCACACATAACAACCCATGAAGCTAACATTAACCCAAGCATGTAAGTACACTGGATTAATTGTAGCTGATAAACAGACCTACAGCCCAACATTAGAATAAACAAGGCATGGGACAATTAAAAGCAAAGCATGTATTTACTACAGACTGATGTGGAAAATAAATTCATTAAGGGGCTCTGTGGGAAAACGGGGGGGGGTTAGCCCTCATTTCCTGAACATCATGACTCATCCTTAACTAGTCTTAGCTGTGGAGAGACTCAGCCAACTCAGAGGGGGAAGGTCTTTATATCGTCTTAAAGGGTGGTGAGTCATTTGTTACTCACTGGAAACTTCTAATTTGACTTTGAGGACATTAAGCAGCACACAACAAGAAGAAAAACTGTTTCTCATCATCAAGCACCTGTATGTTGAACGTCCTTTTCACATCAATGCAAGAACCTGAGGGGAATATATGGTTTGCTGGAAATGTAAATGGATCAACATAGTTTGTCTGACTTGACTTTGCAACTGCAGGTTTATAGATGGGCCACATTTTAGTCAGCTCTGGAATGACATCATGACCACGAGTTGCTACAATAACTAGAGTTGCACCAGCTTTACTATAAAACCTATAGCTACATTAAGTAAACTAGATATAACAGAAATGTTTTATGTCCATATGTGACAATGACCCTGAACATATCGCCAGTAGCACTACCTTCAGTGACAATAAGAAGATTGTATGATCCCCAAAAAGTCCTGATCTCAACATAATCAAGTCAGTCTGAGATTATGTGCAAAGCCACTGAGACAGGTCTGAATTCACAGAACTGTAGCAGACATGCAGCAAGTTCTCTAAGGTGCCTTGAAAACCTACCAGCCAAGAACCTTGAAATGAAAACTATGCATGAGAATTCAGGCTGTATTGGAGACAACAGCTAGATACATGAAATAACAAATATTATTCTAAATTTTCAAGTTTATAAACCACAAACTATATCCAAGAACTAAAGCAAATCTAACGTAGATTGAAGCAAAACGAATGCAAGGCTACAACAGAAAGTTATAAAGCTTGAAGTTTAAAAAGGAAGGCTGACTGTACTCCGTATCATCCCTCCTGGGTAAATACCCAGGGTTTGTGTCTCATCATTATTCTGCTTGTACTTACTGTTGTCCAGAGTGATTAGAAATATTCGCTGGATCATGTGATTGACATTGAGCTGTTCACACAGCTCCTGGCGGGACCGGAAGGAGCGGCTAATCTCTGCCACGGAGTCGTCATTTTCATCAACGCTGTCTGACACAGAGTTTTCTGACTCTGACTGGTATTCTCCTGAGTCCTCCACTGCGACAGCAGAAACAGAAGTTAAGCATGAAGCCACGTAGATACATTTATTCCAGATGTCAAAGTGACTGAGACATAAAAAATGCTGATATGTTTTCAACATCACATTTGTTACAGCTGTTTGCAAAAGTGTGGCCACCTCTTGGTCAAGTTATTCATGTTGCTGATCTCTCAATTGAGAAGAAGTAACTACAACCCTTGCAGCAAACTGAGATTGAAATTAGCTTTCTTCAAATGTTAATGATCTATTAAAAACACAGAAAAAAAATACTGTAATTGTGGCACGTGCAAAAGTTTGGGCATGCTCCCAACTTGTAAAGTCCCACATCATCATTACCTTAGTAGGTCCTAAATGACTTACAAGTAAGGACTTACAAGACAGGTTAAGAATTGCTATTGTGATATGTGACAGCCTGCAACCTGCCAACTATGGACTCTGCTAAGAAACCAACTCATGATCTAAACTCAAGCTAAATGATGCCTGCATAAGTGAAGAAAGTTATAAAATTTCCACCTTAGCATTTTCATTGTATGAAATCTCACTAATGGGGACTTTTTTTTCTATACAACTGCACATTTGCCAGGCAGAAAGACACAAAACTAAACCCCCTTTTGACTTCAAAGGACCTGTAGGAGGGTTTAACTGACACAGGACTGGAGGTGTACTGTACCCCTGTGCAGCACTGATGCACAAACAGGGTCTACATGAAAGCCTCATCTGCAGCCTTTTCACATAGGCCAATGTTCATAATTCATAACACAATATGTAAATAAGTGAGAGTCATTTTTGGAGCTGAAGTGCTGTGTGTTAAGTGTCAGGGGTGGGAGTGCTGTGCTTTGTGGCACAGGAAACACTGCCAGGCAGAGGAAGGAATTGGTCAGTAATATCAGTAAATTCTGTGCGAATGTCATGCGATCCCTAGCAAAAGTGAAACTGAGAGGAGGCTGTCTTCTGCACCAGGACAATGACCCACAATGACTTATTTTAGGAAACACAAGCTGAAGCTTCTGAACACTGTCCTGATTTGAACATCACTGAAAATCTGTGGGAAGATGTTTTACATGCCGTTTGTGCAAGACAGGCTAAAAATATTTCAGAATGTGATGTGAACTGCAAGGACGCGTGACTGAAAATCCCTTAATCAAGAATAGAAAGATAGCTGGTTTTAAAAATGTACAAGCTGTGATATCTTAACATTAAAAAAAATAATAAAAACCACTTAATTTTAATATTTCATTCTTTAGGGGTTATATTTTCGTCTTTTTACTTTAAAATCAAACAAAATATGCAATTTTGTTCAATATACCTGCATACAGCAGCATGAATGATTGTGTGTGTATTTTGTAAAGAACTGCATTTTGACTCTGAGATCCACGCAAACAGTGATTGTTTCTAATTAGATAACTGGAGGGAATCTCATGACTCGTCTCACAATGTGGTTCACCGGACGCCTGTTGTGGTTTCTGGCCTGATGCAAACTGTTTGGCATCAGCCAGCGAGCTGAAGAGGGCAGCAAAGGGGTTGCAGGAGATGTTCTGGTTGTTGTTGCCCTGGTCGGTCATCTCACTGAGGCTGCATCCAAGATCCCAGCCTTAAGGAGTAATAAGCAAGAAGTAATGGGGAAAAAATCACTTGAAACACACCAGTATGGTATAGGAGAGCAAGTAAAGCACATTTGTAACATTATTCTCATCACCATCTCCCTCTCCTATAACAAACCAAAGATCTGGAAAACTTCCACACCTTTTCATTAACAGCAGAGTGACATTTCACCATTACTTTATTTAAATTAACTGTAATGTTCTACTGTTCATAATTATCTAGTTCCCACAATCTTTTATTCAGTCCCCAGATTTTGACACCATTCTTAAATTGTATTAATCTCTGTAATGTTGCAATACATTTCTATGACTGTTTCTTATACTTACACATGTTAGAAGAGCGTGCTGCAGTGTTTTTATCCCTTTACACTGATCACAATGAGTGTTAGATGACTTCAATAATGCAAAATATTAAAATATGCGACCCTCGATCTCTTCTCTTTTATTCCACCCTTTGATCAGATTTTAGATGTTTCTTGATATTTCCTTTTTATAACGTTTAGGTAGATTGTCTATGTTCTTGTTTCTAAGTATGTAGACAATCTGGTTGTTACTATTCTTATGTGAATGATTTCATACAACAAACACATTATAATGACTTAATGCTTATAGTTACAGACCAGCACTTTAATTCAACATTCACAACATAATGTTTTACTTGTGCACCACCTTGTAACCTTGTTAAGAAAACTGTTGTTGCTATGGGATATATAACTTGACATTTGTTGGACAATGTCAACAGACAACATGACACCGATTGAACATGGTTTGCTGATGAGGAGAAATTGTTCCTGACCAGATTAGAAAGTTTGAAGCATGACATTCAGAGAGGGAGACAAACAGTAACACACCAACTCCTGCTAACTAGTGTAAAAGAGAAGTAAACCTTTGAACTGTCTCTAATTGCCTGCTCATTTAGTTTTCATCTCTTCAGTAGATAAACTATGTGTTGACACAGACACTAACAAAACATCTTACAGCAATAACTCGTATTACATAATAGAGCTAGCCTTCCACATAGTCACTATTACGCTATTTCAAAGCTGTCATATGACCTTTTTACCAATTTAAAAAGCACAAGCAGGTTTAACCACTTGACGCTACTTCGCTACCTAGCCAGCAGATTTAGCTAGTTAGCCCTGACCGCCCTGCAACAAGGGTAGTTAGCTAGTTAGCTTGTGTGTGCAGTAGCAAGCTAAGCTGTCATAGGGTCACCACGGCTCTATTTCAGCATGGATTTTATAAACAGGTTCACGGAGTTCACGAGTAATCGGTCTAGTTAATGTAAACAAACGATAAAGAGTGCTGTCGTACCTGTTTGACGGGAGGAAATGTGAGTTTGTGATTTTAAAAATTGCTTCTACGAAACCAGTGGCAGTTCCTCAGTAAACAGAAATTGTAGACGTCATCAAAGTGCGACGATGCGTTTGGCTTTGCTGAGTAACTCGAAGTTTCCAGTCTTTAGAAAACATGATGGTTTCATAAACAATATTTATTTATAGTAGTGTCAAAGTGAACCTTTACAACTCTTATAATTGTCACCTAATTGTTATAATATAGTCTGCAACTAAATATTCAGTCAATAAAAAGTAATCCTTAATAAGCATTGACGATTATGTAAAGAAAATGTGAGTTTCGGGAGAATGTTAGAAAAGATAACGTTTAAAAATTTTAATTAGTTTCATTCAGTCAATTGTAACAACATCAAATTGGTTTGCTAGCACCAAACCTACGTATTCTGAGCCATATATGTAACATGTGTTGAACTTTTGATATCTCAGTCAAACATAAGATTAGTTGACATGTCAAACTACATTTGCACCTGCGTGGACTTGCTTCTGTGCAGCCTGCAGTGTTCACTGACCTCCAGCAGAGGGCAGCAGCCGCCTGCAACTGGGAGACAATCTTCTTGATTTGTGGACATTTCCCATAGACTGTATGTAAACATTTTTATGTTTCTATATACAGTCTGTGATAGTCCCCATGATTTGATCATAGGCCTGATCCACTTTCCTCTATCAGCGTTTTTATGAAATAAAAAAGTCAAAGTATTTTATTTTCCAAAGCCATTCATTTTATATGGTCTGGATAAAAAGGCATGGCAGTTCAGGTAGTTACATTTATTTTTGAGTTTTTATGGCCCACAGACACAGATTACAAAACATACAGCTCTAACAATAATATGACAACTATACCAGGTTGGACTTGTATTTTTAATCTACGACCTGGGTTGACTTTGTCTACTAGTTCGATGAGGTAGTGCAACCAGTTTTATAGCCACCTGAAAAACCTGACTTTCTATAAATGCATGAATGGACACCATTTGTTTCTCTTCTCATTGCTGAAGATGTTTATCCCTCTGGCTCTGAATTTGGAGTTGCTGTCGTGCTGCTGCTGAATGAATCCAGGACAGATTAGAGACTGATCAGGCTGCATGATTGTTAAAAAGAAACATCTGTCTGTGCTCTGAGTATTTGAAAGTGCACAAAGGATTGATGTCTGTGGCAATGGGTCATAAAATTCATAGTGTTTCCTTCAAGGCCCTTTTTTTTTTCAAAACAGAATGCATGAATTTATCTAAGTGGAGTACATTTACAAGGTTTTGCCTCTTGTTCACACATCAATGGCTACAGCACTGCCATACAAGGCACTAGCTACCACTGGAAGCAACTTCAGGTTCAGTGTCTTGCTCAAGGACACTTTGACAGGACTGAACAGGAGTAGCCAGGGATCCAACCCACAATCTTACCATTCAGAAACGACCCACTCTACCACTTGAGCCACATCCGCCCCATCTATTATACCTACTGTGTTGCCACAGATGTCTAAAAGTTCAGTGACTGTATCTGCCACATTTGTACCAATTACTAGTTCTTGCCTTTTTTCAGTTTGTATCTATTAAACAATCTCAATATGTCGCCATCCTTGGACCAGTGCTCCTTTTTCATATTGTACTGGAGAAATTTAGTTTTGATTTTCTACATTTAAAAAAAGATGATAAACTCCAAATATTTCTACATGTAGGCCATTGAAAAAACAACTGCCCACTCCCTGCTTCTCCACTATTCAGTTTGTCAGATTAATGGACAGAACACAGTCAAAAACACAAAGACCAGAAAGGATTTTTGACATTTTATAGAAACTATCCAGCAATCATTCCAGATGTGGTCAGTCAGACAGCTTAGGAGTCAACAGTTTGTACTAAGCAGCTTCAATATTAAACACTGAGTCACAGAAAATACACATACATGTGTCTGTTGTACACACAGACATACACTAATTTAACGTTCAGGGAACGTATTTGGGTTTTAACTAAAAACCAGAACAATAATATAAAAAAATACAGGATCCTCAGTGTAAATTAAGAAATACAGTGTTTCTTATACAATTAACATTTTGTACATATTTAGCTCTTGAGCAAAATAGTCAATATTAAAAATAAAAACATAACTTCATACATCAGACTTGGTAAAGACATTAAGTACGACTAAAAATGAATATGGTTAATTTATTTTCTAACCGTACTTCTCTTTGATCTGTTACCTTAAATAATCTGAACAAATACTTTCCACTTATCTATACCCACCATGTTTATTTAATATAAAGTGTCAGACACAAAGATGTTCACAATATTATAAAAATAAGGCACCAAATATTTACAGTCTCAAGCAAACCTCCAAATGTGATTCTGTGAAAATGCTAGTGTGTTCCAGGTGGTCACAGTTTAGATTTCAAGAAGGCTCAGCCTCTCAGTGAAATGTGTTTCAGTAAGTGAGCAACAAGTCTTTGTTCGTAGTGGCTCCGTTCTCCATCACTTGAATTAAAAGTGTCTTTATGACGCCTTTCACCACACATGATGGACATGCAGTCAGTAAGCAGTCGTTACACTCAGCGTCCGTTATTTGCCGTACTGTGCCCCTTTGCCCCGTCGTAACCAGTCCCTCCAGGGGGATTGAGCTTTGTCCTGATTAGCATCTGAACGCCAAGTGGAGGCGGTGCTGCTGGGTCTGCGGAAGAATGACACGCCGTTGGAGGTGGGCTTCCTCTGAGGCTGCTCTGCCTGCTGCTGGGTCTTAAGCTGCTGGTTGATGATGATCTGGATATCGTCCTGAGGATAGGTGGGGAGGAAGAGGAAATGAGCGGGAGGTCTGAGGACCAGGGACTCAGTCTGGTGTTGCTTGCTGGGTGAGCTTAAATCATTCAAACTCACTGGTGCTGTAGGTGTAACTTTTGACATACTTATTGTTATGTTAACTACTTGTTATTTGTAGCTCAGGTCTAACATAGTTTATTGTTCCATAAACCTCAATTCTTGTTCTAAAACCAATGCATCAGTTAGCCCAAGCAATATTTTGTTTTTTGCACACATGCTTCCCCTACATTGTAAATTAATCTTTGTGGTTAATTTCCGATCTATATGTTGGTAATACCAGTCTGTATCTACACATACAAGACGACACTTTCATCCAGAGATAAGATCTCCATTTCTGAAAATTACTTCTCCAAGGTTTAATACTCACACCTCATATTATTTAAAGATAACATTCATTCATTCATTCATTCATTCATCTTCTATACACACTTATCCAAATAGGGAGCTGTAGCCTGTCCCAGTTGGCAACGGGTGAGAAGCGATGTACACCCCGGACAGGTCACCAGTCTATCACAGGGCTAACACTCAAATACAGACAATCATCCAAACTCACACTCACACCGTCCCTAAAGATAATCATAACGCAATTTTTATATTATTACGGTTAACCTATAAAGATGGAGAAAGTATTCTGGTTCTCTCAGCTGAGAAACATGATAGCTGCAGAAAAATAATCAGTGTTTTGGTCTAAATATTATCTGCATTATCTTCAAAGCATGAGAGATCAGACCCTCTGGCAGATGGCTCAGCTTGGCGTTGTGACTCAGCAGCAGAGACACCTGCCGTTCGTATCTCTGTAAACTGTCAGGACTGAGAGAGCTATGACTGCGTCTGTCCCTGACCTTCCACTGAGACTCTGAGACTGAAATACATCCATCACGGGTCTTGTAAAACTATTACTAAAAGTGCAGACAGCATGCCTCAAAGTGTGTGTCACAGCAGTGATGATGCAGATTTCCAAGGTGTAAATTAAAGTAGAAGATGCTCAGACCGACTCCAAGACAGCAGTAGAGCGTGACAAGGAGATGGAGAAAACGTCTGCAGAGAATAAACTCACCTGCCAGGCCTCCAGCTCCTGTGACAGCTCCAGTTTACGTTGGATGGCTTCTAACAGCTGGTTGTTTAGAGACATCATATCATTTTTACTTCTCACCAACTCTGCTTCCATTAGCGTTTTCCTATGAAGAAACAATGAGTCACTTACAAGAATTTATTATTACACTTGAAATGTTGAAACTCAATCTTATGGCTGCAACAGTGGCTTCTTACAGGAACCATGACTTTGTCTTTTTAGGGCATTCCTCGCAGAGACGTTTGGTATAATATCAGTTTTTGTAATTATTCCAGATTGAGTGAGGAATAACTGTATATTAATTATCACGTATTCAGAATAAACTAGATATTTTCCATTGATTTTATCATGAAATAGTCATAAATAATGAGCTACTTACTTGGCTATGGCCTCATCTCGGTCTTTGATGGCCTGCTGGACGACACCAGCTTGATCTTGTAAGCTCTGCAGTTTTTCCATCAGCTCAGTGTTTTCTTGCTGCAGCTGGACGTTCTGCAGAGGGAAAAAAAGCTTAAAAATTAATCTGTGTCTACAACAACAAAGACACTACCAAGAACGACAAATCTCTCTCTTTTAATCTCTCTGTATCACAGAGATTATTTTGAATGCAATAAAATAAATGAAAATACCAAACAGGATAATTTAAGAGTGTTGGAAGATGGTGTTTTGGCAGAAAAGATGTGCATGGGTTTAAGTGTTGGACTGAAATGTGATACAAAAAAACCCCCCAAAAAACACTTGACTATGGATAGATTTAATGTTTTAAATTGTCAGAAATGCATATGCAACACTGAAAAAGGATGTTGCTTAATTTATGCCAATTATAGCTCATAAGGAGCATTTTAACATGAGGCAAAATTAATAAATAAGAATCAAACTTTAAAGTACAGCTCCAATAAAAATGCTCTCAGAGCTCTTTGGATATAGATGTGACACTAAGATGGATTGCAGTGACAGCAACAAGGTCAGTTCTGGCTCAGCCAAATCCTGATATAATGGTCCGCCACAGGCGCTGTCCCTCCCCGACAGACGTGTGTTGTTCATCACTCTGTTACCTGATCCTTCAGCTCCTGTGCTGCGCTCAGATTCCCACACTGATCACCCGTCCCCTCGACAAAACCCAGATTCAGCTCCTGGGACAGAGACGTTAACATAGAGATCAGGTGTCAGCTCTGCATGTACAAAAAAAAAGAGTTTCTGTGTTGTTGGCCTATTTGCATGGTGCTCTGTGGGCGGACAGGGCAAGGCTGGATATTTAGTTACAACGATAAATGTATGTTACTGGTCAGAGTGCCAGGAGACACAACTGTGCAATTGTATATACTTGCTGGTGGCAAGCAGGAACTTAGCAACACATGAAGTATCATTTGCACCAATTCACTGGCATCCTTTGCAAACACAAGGGCACACATTTCTTCAACATAGTTCAGTGTGAAGACACAATGGCGCCTCCAACAGCCACGAGCAGGTGGCAGGTAGCTCTCTGAAGTGGGGTTGGTACTCTGCTTTGTTACTTGATGTCTTTTTCCTGATCATAAATACCTACACTGTAGAGATGAGAAGTTACCTCCCAGTATCAATCTATCTGTCTATCTATCTATCTATCTAGTCTATCTATAATAATGATAATGATATATGATTCAAAGGCAGCACAAAAAGGTAGCGTGTACTCTTCCCATCCTCCTTTGATTTCAAACAAGGTCAGCCTTTTGTTTTCATTTCCTCTCCTGCCCTACTTGTTCATTTTGTCCGTGTCCGTTGCTCACCTGAGGGCTGGATGCCTGTGCCAGAGTTTGAGCCACTCCCTTCAGCCGGTGCAGCATCGCCTGCAGGTCCTCCGGCTCATCCACCACCTCTGACCTCCCTGTGCCGTTCAGGTCCGGGGTCAGTGGGAGGAGTAACTGAAGGATAGACCCCATTTCTTGTGTTATCTGTGTGAAACAGGAGAAGAAACATGGATTTATGTCCAGTATGTCTTTATTTTTCTATAAAACTGAAATTTTAAACTCACAACACCTTGGAGAGCTTGAAAGCTGCTACTGTTAATTTGTCCTAAATTAATAGAGATTCTGTTTTAAATGTTTTAATGAAAAGTAAAGTCTTCCAGATCCAAACAGGGTGAAAAACAATATATTTCTGCCTCTCTTTTTTTCCCCCCCCACACGACACTTTTTTCTCTTCACACACATCACGTCTTGAGTGACATCAAGTATTTACACAACAGGAGGAGCAGGGATTACCTCATTGCTATATTTAACTTACCTGAGACGAGTATATCACATTACGATACTGATCTAATGATAACGATATCTGAACAGGCTCATTATCACACCATAGCAGGGCTACAGTTAAGTTTGGGTACTACAAGGGAAAATTGCACATTAAAAAGCAAAGAGAAATTCAAAAATAGTCTTTCTTCTAATGTGAATTTCATGGATTAAAGAAATATCTAAACAGTAATTATGGCCTGTTGTTTGCACAGTGTTATCATACACATGCTGTAAAAGCTGTAAAATATGGAAACTCTCCTACAATGCCCCATGACAAACAGGAAAGGTAGTGAATGACTCATGAGTGCGGTCACACATCACATTTTCCTGCTGCAACACAACAATGACAGCGACACACTGACAGAGTGAGGAGACTTGTTTTATGTTCTCTCGCCAAAAGAATTCAAGCTTCTAATCTAATTTTCTTGGTGGTGTCTCCACTTTGAAAACCAAGACCTTCACACCCTCCACTTACACAGTGTGTCCTCATGTCAAGAACAAGTCACTGTCACAGAAGACATGAACAAGATGTCCTGTCACTGCGTTCCCTCCCTGCTCAGACATCTACTGTAGCTTCACTACAACATGTTTCCTAAAACTCACTCTATGGATGATCTGGTGTCTCTATTTTGTGAACTCACTGTCTTGTAGGAAATATTTTTTGTTTCATATTCTTGTTTCCACTCATCACAGGAACATTTTCCCCTCAAAACACACACGATCTGTGAATCATTGCGGGCAGGACATTTACCAACCACACAGCTATACCTACACACAACTATTCTTGGTGTTCCTACATGTCAACATTTGTTGAATTTACAGCCTCTGAGCTTCACAGTCAAGGCTGCTCATGTTTGTTGTATTGTTCTGATAAAGTGAGTATTTCCTTCTTCTCTGCAGCGACTTTTGTTTTGCGCAGTGACTCTGAAGCATTCATCCGTGGTATAGAAAGAATGTGAAACCTTTTCTCATGCTCGTTCTCATGCTCCGTCGCCACACACATATAATAAAATAAACACCTGACAAGTCCAGGTTAAATCATCACTATGACTCAGCCATTTTTAAAAAGACCTAAAGATATTATAAATATCTATCAAGATTTACCAAATGCCTCTCTGTATGTAAAGTTCATATAACTGTTGTTGCTGGTGTCATTTTCTGAGTATGTTTACATTTAGTATTTTTATGTTTATTTTTATTTATGAGAGAAGCCACACATAATTTCATTGTACTTCCTTTAGACAATTTTCTTACTTAAATCCAGACTTCCCTGCTTCAATCACTGGAATTGTCAATTTACTCTGATCATTTTGTGTCTCATACTCACTCTATCACAAACACCTTCGAGCCTTTCGAGTTTTATTATGTTGTGGAGACCACAATGACAGACAACTTTTTATGTTATTTTTTCTTTGCCTAATTGATTTTAATTTAAAACCAAAGTAGAATGTGCACCATACGGCAATGGAGAAATGACAAACTGATAAGACAATGTCAGTCATTTCTATTGAATTTTCTGAATGCTAAATTCACACAGATTTGTACTATATTTGGTTTTCTGCTGTCAAAAAAAATCCCATGAACAGACTCAAACCAAGACAAAGAAAATCTCTGTAAAATCCTAAAACAGCTGCAGACTGTCACCTTTTCCAAACATTACTTAAACAGATATGTTCAGGACAATTTTCAGCTGTGGATTAATATACATGTGGAGGCCCAGTGCAACAGTGTAGCTCACTAATGTATTTAGAGTTTTAACAACAATTGAGCTCTATGGTGCAGATATGTAATATATTAATAATACTTGTTTACAGGGTCAATTAATTGTTACCCCAATATTTTAATATTTTTTCAGATAAGAAAACACCTTTTATATAATACATGCACAGCACACATGTAATGTTGTTCTGTTATTTTGGCTGAGACTGCAGCCAAATCTTTCTCCTTCTCTGGTGTAATATTCACCACACAGTGTTCTGATAGTGTGAATCAGTAATCTACCTCTTCCTTGCTGACTCCCAGGTTTGCCGTCTCCAGGCTGATCTCCAGCTCAGACAGCAGGGAGGTTTCTCCTCGGCTCCTGGAGTCCTGAAGAGACACCTCCTCCTGAAGCTCCTCCACCTGGGCCTGCAGCTGCTGTGAACGACCTCGCGCCACCTCCACCTCCTGCCACGCCTCGGCTAACTGAAAACACACATGCACAAATGGATACACACATATATTCAGATACCTATATACACAACCTCACAACCTGCCAGTACAAACATGAGTTTGACAACAAGTAATACACGTAAACAGATAAGAGAATGAATCCTGTTAGATCACACAGATACCCTACAGTCAGGTTTTAAATACATGTCATGGGACACTTGGGGAAAAACTGTTGCAACGTGCAGCATTAGAGAAATCCTGATGTGCCAGATTCCAGCCTCCAGCCCAACGTGAAACTAAACAAACACGAGAGGAATCCAGAATTACGGGTGAAAGTTACAATGACAGGGATGAGGTGATTGTTCAGCACTGCTTTCCACAACTCCACCGAAACCCAAGCTGAGAGACCGGGAGCAGAAAACCTCTTTCATTCATACACCAAGCACACAATGCTGTTGTGCTGCTACAATGAACACTAATCACTGCGTATTTAGTTTGAAGAAAGAGTGACGCTCTTGGTGCATGTGTGCGTTTTTATTACAGGTGTGTGGTGTGTGTGTGTGTGTGTGTGTGTGTGTGTGTGTGTGTGTGTGTGTACCTGCTGGCTCTGTTGCTGGCTGAGTTGGTCATGCAGAGCTAAGCGGGAGTGTAAAGAGGCCAAACTCGCCCTCAGCTCTGCATTTTCTTGACTCACACTCTCCAAGCGCTGCTCCAGCACCTGTTCCTTCTGTGTGAGACGCAACACCTGCAGAAACACACAAACACATTTTCACTCTGGGAAAAAAAAAAAAAGTAAAATCTGGGAGGAAAACTCTCACTAACTCACTCCCCCCACTACTCTCTTTTATCACTCCCGATCAATCAGAAGCTGTGATGTTGATAACTGTAGAAAAACAAATGTTGAAAGTAAGATATGAAACATATACTTGGAAATGTTTTGCTTCTCCTTTTTGGAAAGAGTAATCAAAAAAAAATGTTGCCCGATCCACTATCAGAGTCTCTCGAGCTGTGTTTATTCTTTCCAGGAGACAGGTTCTCTAACACCACCGGGTACATCCAAGCACAGACTTGGACTTTTAATGCTGCTTGAAAGATTTGTTCTCCTCTATCTGAGGAGTCAAACAGATTTGCTGAATGGTTCAAATTAATCCCAGATATTTCCTGAACTGCATCATGTCATAGCAGATCAAACACTCCTCTTCTTACTGTGAAAATATAACCTTTTTTTGGTTTGGTTTCTGGTCCACTATTTTCTCTTTGTTCTCTTTGCTCATGTTATTTTTCTATCTAATGTGTCCAAATCTGTTACATTTGTTGATCTGTAAATGACAAAGCACCACACTGAACACAATGAGACTCACCAGAAATGAACACCTGAACAAATGCTGGTGCAAGTTGTTCTGTTCATTCTGCTTGTGTCAGTGCACAACACGACAAACATGTTACCAAACCATCCTTTGGAGGGTAGATTATCATT
>OOFC01000461.1:1636-24877 GCA_900323345.1 Pseudochromis fuscus
CTGAAGCTAGAGCAGGAGTAAACACTCGTACGGCAGCCATGTCCGACATTTTCAATGTTTTGATTTGGGAGAAACGCTTGTTTCGGCTTCTCAGTATGACGCGTCAACAACAGGGGCATGTAATTGGTCCGTCCCAAAGTTTGCTCATGAAGGGATTTGCTGTGTCTCTGGTGTCAGACCCTTCGGCATTTGAACAGAATGTAGGAGGGTCTGATTGGTCAGGCTATATAAACTAGGCACAGTGCATTACAAGAGGGCTGTTTCAGAAGAGCAGGAATCAGAAATTACGATTAAGCCAGGTTTGACCTAGGTGCTTGTTGATGCTGTGAAAGTTGGGGTGGTGAAGAAAGCTGCACTGTAGGCAGAGTTCGGTGAAAGAAAAAATGTTTTAATAAAGATATTAATAAAATCAAAATTAAAAAAGCCAGAGTACATTAACAGGGCTTTGAATTACCACCTTAATTAAGTGAACTATTAACAAAATTATATTGTATTCAAAGTCCCAATGCATTTATTCATGAAAACATGAAAATTAAATCGGATGGTATATTCCCGGGCACTTTTGCTGTATTTCATTTAGGAACATGACGGTAGCAAAATGTATTTTGGTACGGTCCATGCAGGAACACTGTAATTTATTACAAACTTTGATCGTTTAGTTTGACACAGAAGCATTGGCTTGAATTTCACATCAGGTTTTGTTTAACATCATCCATTGCAAAGATGATTCCCACTCTTGCAGAAAACCAAAGGTACAAACTGGACTAACTGAAGTCTAAATTGTTAATTTCACTGTATGTGTTTATGGGCGCTGACCCTGCAGCCACCCCTGCTACCAGACCCACCCAAGGGTCCCAAGGATACAACTAAGAAGATCTCCTGGTGGCATAGGTGGTCTCTTCATAAGTTTAACAGATCAGATTATTAAAGACATGATGCAGTGATTGGTCTGGCAGGCGCTCAAAGGGCCATGTTTGACAGAAAAACAAGATTTCTGAGATGCACGATTTTCCTGTTTTACTAGTTCATTCAACACATTTTCTTTATTTCAAACACCTGCACCATGCAGTAGCATCATGTCTATCTTTCTCTTTATCCCCAGTGTCAGCACCAGCATGTGAGGATGGTGAAGCTTGCATTCAGACCAGAGTACCAAAGGATGACGTTACAGAAGAGAGGTAACAAATTCCTCTTCTGTCCGCTCCCACTTGGAATTGCTATAACACCATATATTTGTATTCTTTTAATGTCGGTCGCCTCCATGGGCTTCATTACTGTGACTGGATCATACAGTAGAATAACCACCTTTGTGTTCTGTTCCCACTAGTGTTGACACCTTCACTGAGGATGGTGAAGACAATGTTCAGGAGTCTTCTCTCGCTCCTGCTCACAAAGGGATGAGTACAATGCACCAGAGGAGAGTATGCTGTCTGCACCAGAAGAGAGCTATGAAGGTTTTTTACTGGTCCTGTTTTAATTGACTGGATGCACCAGTTGTCACCAATGTCACCACCAGTGAGGAAGGAGATGACCAGGGACACTCACTGACTCTTGTGTTGCGTGTGATAGAAGATGTGGCAGAAGACAGACACAACACAGGTATGAGCTTCTTTTACTGATTATTATTTCTTTGTCAGTTTTCTGTTTGCTACTTTCTACTAATGTTCATGAAATTTAGTTTTTGATTTTCATCTTGGTCTTTGAACCTCTGCGACTACCGTATTTTCCGCACTATAAGCTCCACCTAAAAGCCTTTAATTTTCTCAAAACCCGACAGTGCTCCTTATAATCCGATGCGCCTTATATATGGCTCAATATTGGTTGATTATGGCTACCGTAGTCAGGGGGCGTATACTGTGAATGCATTAACTTTTGATTTACCGTAGCGGTATCAGTTTCTTTTACGTGTTTACTGAATCAGGGAAAAGTTCCCTCCACGTTTGTGATGCACTAACTACGTGATATAAAGTTGCACTATCTGTTGTACCTTGCTGTTGGTAAAAGATAATACTACGTCACTGATGTTACCTCGGGGGAAAAAATAAAGCAGCTGGTCATGTAGCTTTGAACTGTGACAAATGGAGTTGGAAATACACTGTTTTCAATGAAGGTGGTGCAAATACCGGTAAGAGCTACTGGTACGTACGGTACTGTATTGTGAATATACTAGCTTATCTGACTGTTTTGTTGACATTCCCTTTAGCACAACTCCATCTAGATGAATGGATAACACAACCCCAGCCACTACAGTAGTTTCTATTCTTTGCGCCTTATAATGCGGTACACCTTATATATGAAAACAGTTTTAAAATAGGCCATTCATTGAAGGTGCACCTTATAATCCGATGCACCTTATAGCGCGGAAAATACAAAACCTTTGTATGTTTTCATGACCAGTGTCAGTATGACCTACAAGGAGGCGGTACACAAAAAGGCAGGTGTCCAGGAGGCTTCACACACTTCACCTTGACTGCAAGATATATTATATAAAACTAACAACTGTTAAAGTAATGTGGGGTCTGAATGTTATGTACCGTGCAGATATTCTCAGTGTGTGAACTGTTTCTTTTTGTGCCCAACCGTTTTATTGGATTTATTCCTAGAAAACAAAAAGACACTGCCCCTTGTCGAAGATGAGGAAACAACCCAGAGAAGCCCTTGTTCTGAGACAGTAACACCCGACATCTGTTCGACTGAAGTCCGCGCCCTCATTAACCACAACGGACAACAAAGTGGTCATAAAAGCTACCACAATTTCAAGGTCATCTGCTCCAATGGGACACGGTGTGAACATAGCTACAGCTTAAATCCATCAGCCAAGACCAGGAAGGACACACATATACAAATAATGAATATTTAAACATGTTTACATTTATATATCAGGTTAAAGTTGGTGAATCTTCATGTCTGAAATACAGCTGAAACATATGTAAGATAAAAACAAAAAAAAGAGCCTGAATTTTGTACTTTTTGTGTTAGTTCAGGAGGTTCACGACCAGCAGCAGGTGTGGAGTGACACTCTTTGGTTTCACCACACACTTCGCACTATCTCCTTTACTTTGCTCTTTCTAGACGATTTGTGGACATTGGAGTGAGCTGCTCTTCAACAGAGGATATAAAAAAAAAAACATCCTCACGACCTTTAAGGAGAGTTCAGTCGCAGAGTTCAATGATGAATTTGATGATGACAGTCACAAAGTATCCTACTCTTGTTTTCACAGCACACAGCATAATACCATAATAATCTTTACTCAACTAGTTTTACACGTTGTAAAATTTCCAACTACTGTGTGTTTTTGTGTAGGATGAGGTCCTGAGCTGCATGCAACATGTTCCAGAGTTGCAGATACAGTTGTGCTCATAAGTTTACATACCCTGGCAGAATTTGTGATTTTTTTGGCCATTTTGATCAGGGTCATTTGGGTGGTTTCTGTTGTCATAGTGATTTAAAAAGAGTACAAAGTTGTCTGACAATAAATGGCTTCATCCAACCACTAACCATGAGTGAAAAAAGTTTTTTCTCTCATCATTGACATTCTCTGAAAAATGGCCAAAAATATCAGAAATTCTGCCAGGGTATGTAAACTTATGAGCACAACTGTAGCAACAGCTAACACAGGCATCAGTTACACTTGCACCATTGCTTCTCATATTATCTTTGAGATGCTAAGCACCAGGACATGCAAGGGGTAGGAATACACAGCCACATACTGTATTTTTCGGACCATAGGTGCACCGGATTATAAGGCGCATTAAGCGGCTGTCTCTTAACAGGTGCCATTTTGGGGTCCTTATACACACCCTAATATTGTGTTTATTTATTTATTAAAAAGGATCCCCATTAGTTGTTGCCAATAGCACCAATAACTAGTCTTCCTGGTGTCCGAAATAATGTGTGTCAGTGGAGTAATATATACTGTGATACGTATTACTCGGTAGCCGTAATGCTCCGACAATCCATCAAGCGATCAAGTGGTGCAGCTTCGTAGTTTACCAAAATCGCACTAAGACATTTTGACAGATTTTTGAGTGCCGTGTACCACCATAAAATCGGTTCGAGCTCCGTAAACACAACCAGAATTAATACACAAGGCGTACTGTTGATTTTTCAGAAAATTAAAGGATTTTAAGTGCACCTTATAGTCTGAAAAATACGGTACATACTTTTTTGGGTGGGAGGGAGTTTAACTGAAGCTGGATATGTTTGCTCTTGTTGGCCTCCTACCTGAAATTATTAGAAGTAAGTTATGTAAAATATAATGTTTGGATGATGTCAATTCTGTATTGGCGTATACGTGGCTTGTCTTTTATCTGTATCCCCCCTTTAACCCACAGATGTTGCCATCCATGAGGACAGAGGAGTATCTGTACCTCTCCCTAGACTTGGTTCCTGGAGGATCAATCAGCCAGTGCCTCCATGAGTACCTGAGAGTAAGTGCTGGTTTTCCCTCCATTCTCACACTCCATCAAAGTTTCCCAACTTGCAGAAAATGTATGTCAACATAAATCTGATATCATCCATGAACGACTGAAACAAAAAACACTCTTCTGTTCCCTGCTGCAGGAAAGCCTCTTGGAGTATTGATGTGGGTTCGGAGCTGGGGATTCAACAGAGCAGCTTAAATTTTTGACCCTGCCAAAGTGAGTAATACCACATCCATCACAAACGGCCTAAAACAACCAAAGTCTGGATTGTCAAAGCAGTCGGAAAAAGACGTGTTGTTTACTCCATTTCCTCCTTTGGTCTTTGAGAATTGAGATCTGACCATCTCCCCGCCATCTCCCCAGCAGCGTGTTGATCCAGCAGCTGAAAAGGTTTCAATTCACCATCACCTTCGACCTGGAAAAGCCATCAGCCTGAGGGAGGGAGCAGGTGGTGGATTCGTGGAGGTAAGGATGATGTTAATTGAAAAACAATTCATTTGATGGACAAACGGATATCATTTCACAGCTTCTGGATATAAAACAAAATGTATGGCAAATCAAGGGAAATGTTTCTTCATGTGTAACTAACTGTTAGTGACTCCTACCATAATCATCCATTTAGGATCCACACTTGGCAGCGGAAAGTGTTTGGTTGTATTTTGCAGCCACATTCGTTGAATACGGGTCAGATTTCATGATTGAAAGCTCCGTCATTTGTCCTCTCCTCTCATGTGATTACATCTACGACAGCGGCCACCATAGCCTGGACCCATGGGATGCGACAGACTGTTGGCTGACGTATGATGATAAGGACGTCAGCGAGACAACGTGTGCAACAGTTTGTCGCCAGCATCAGAGAGCGGCATCTACTCTCCTCTGAGAAACAGGTGAGAGATGTGTAAATAAGCAATTTAACATGACTTAAAGATACACGAGCACTGGACTTATTTTCTCTTCTTCAGCACCAGACGATGTGGCACTATGGTGGAAACCTGCCACGTTACAACACCACAACAGAACAACTTGGCTCGTGTTGTTCTGTTTGTTCTGTTGTGGTGATGCTCTGTTGCAAATTGTTATGTTATGAATTGTAAATCAATCAATAAAATCTGGTCAAAATGTGTCAATATGTAAAATAAGATTAAGAATATGCATAAATATAAATAATATTTGACCTATAAGTCCTCTGCCCTGTCTGTCATTCAAATCTAGTGACGGCAAAAGTGTCTACGCTCATTTTCCAGCTATAAATGAAATATGAATGAAGTTTTTTTTTTTTAAGTTTTATGGTTAAGAGGTGAAACTGTTCTGATTTCTTGTGATGAAGTCAGTTGAAAATGATAAGACCACAGTGGGGATGTGCCCTGTAATCAATCATTCAGACTAGGATAAAAAGGAGGTGGAAGAAAATCACTTCTTGACATAAAAATATAATATATATATTGTTATAACTTGAAAAGTTTGTCATTATATTTTGGTGTTTCCACATGTGGTGAGGTTTCAGAAATCAAAAGTACAAAGGAGATGAACCAGCATAAAAAGTCAAACTGAAATGCAGCTTCAAAGTTACTCTGCTGCCATATTTTGTTGTTACCGTATTTTCTGGACTATAAGCCGCTACTTTTTTCCGACACTTTGAACTTAAACACCAGTGTTTCTCATGTATCGGTGGCATGAAGCTCATTAGCTTTTTACAAGCTAGCAAGCTCCGTGCCGTCGATACATTTAGCCTCGTCACATCCGACCCGGTCAGAGTGGACCACATGAAACTGTTTGAATAAATTCAATAGCGGCTTATAGACAGGTGTGCTCAATAGTCCGGAAAATACGGTAATTTAATTATGTTGCATTGAAAATTAAACTATTTTATGAATAAATACCACTACCATATCAACAGTAGGAAGAAGTAAAATCTCTTTTTTCTTTTTTTTTTTTTACACAAAAATAAAAATATTTCAGCTTCATTATAGCTTGACAGTCTTGAGAGAAGTTTAAAACATGAACAACATAAAAGTTTTCATTTGCCACTTTGAGAACTGTAATAAAGGTACGTCAGTAAATAATTAAAAATAATAGATGTTCATGTGATAAGATTGTATTGTATGATCTCAGAGGGGTTTGTTTAGGTGATGATAATGCTATGTCACTTAACAGCTGTGGCTATAATTAATTTTTTATCTCAATGAACACCTTTCATCAAACTCTAAATTAATTATATAATTCTATCCGAGCTGATGTGACACTGTAATCCCAAATTGCTGTTGCCTCATCTTTGCTTATATTGATTTGTAGAAGCAGGGCAGCATGATGTTTGAGCAAATGGGAATTGATTCTGAAGCCATTTTGACATTTGGCTAAAGTTAAAGAGGCTGTCATTCCTGTAGCTGGTCTGTACCACTGTCACTGTCACCAGGACACGTACCTCTACCTTCACATGATGCGAATTCGAGTCTCACGAAAGCTGCCGAGGACTCTCGCAGGTCTGCAGGTGCAATGGAAGAACTGTAGGTTGGCAATACACTTTTAATGTAATTTGTTCTTTTGCAAATGTGTATTCAAACTTTGTGGTCACACCGTATATTATTTCCATTATTAGATTGCGAGAGCTGTGGTCTAATTTCCCAGTTGACCATACAAAATGAGCAAGTTCCATATTCAGTTCATGCAATGGGAACCAAAATATAAATCACACAGCTCCAATATAGAGCTGAGAAGTGACAAAAATAACAACAAAGCCATTTCCTCAAACGGCACCAAACACTGCAGTATGGTTGCTATTTTCTTTATTGGATTAGAGATGTCCTGTAAGTCTATGACACAGAAACTCACAAAAAAATCTATCTTAATGAAAAACAGATTTTTAGAAATAGGAAATAGTAGGTCTTCAGTGTAGCATTACTTCCTGCTTTGAGAGCTCCTCTGCTTGCACTGAGTTGCGCCACAAGACAAATGATGAGAGGAGCTCAGTTCAGGATAGACAGGTTTAAGGATATTACAGTGGTAAATACACATCTGTTATCCAAAAGTCCTGAATTGGCAGTCAAGAGCTGCTCCATTTTGCTGATTAAGAGGCTCAATATTTTATGGATTGTCATTGCAAAGTGTAAATCTGCTCAGCGCTGTCATACTTGGATCGTATGTGTACACTGAGAAGATTTAGTGGTCCACTTTGTACCACATTTTTCATGTAAAAACGCAACTGCTACAATGCTTCCAAAGGAATGTAAAGGTATTGACCACAGCGGTTTTAACTGCTGTGACACAGAGGGCATTTTTCTCGAGAGCCTTTTTAGTCTGAACCCATTATCTATCGACTCAGTTTCTCCAGGTAAAATGGTTTGTAGTCATGAATGTCGTCCTTTTTTCTTATTTCTTTCTGCCTTTCGTTCATTCAAAGGAAAGAGGATTTCTTTCTTTCAGTCTCCAAGTACAATTATGTCCTCTTTATGTTTATATTGAAAAACAGGTGTAATAATATGGTAATTATTTAAAAAGTACTATAGCCACTAGGGATGAGCCGGATACACGGTTCAAACGAGTACTCGTTACGGATAATGCATTTTTGCCGAGGCCGAGCAGGGCATGAGTATTTTTTATTATTATCCGTATCCGTGTTAAATGAAAATCCTCATTGGGTAACTAACTGCTGTCTTCACTCTTCGCTCTGTGATTGGCCAGTCACACACAACGTACCCTCCTCCCGACACAGGACATGCTGCAGCTGGGGGATACCGCTTTTCCACCTAACGGGTTCAGTGCTAGTTCAGCACCGACTACACCAGGAGCTGGGGGAGCGACGGTGGAAACACAACTAGTGATAGTAGAAGAGTAGAGTAATGAAAATACAGTTTTGGTTCTGGATCTCAGTGTAGACTTGTAAAACCAGGAACAGCACTTGTATGCACACAATCAGCTCCTCCATTTAAACATTATTACAGTGAGGCTGCACTTCGCCGTCATATGCGTTCAGGAAGGACATTGCGATTTCCCAAAACTGAATAAATACCACACGTAGCAATGCAAAACTGCTTTGTTAACTCATGTTGTAACTAGAATATCCGCTGAAAAAAATAATTTTTTCATGTACTGATAGTAACAGGGTAACAGTAGTTTGTTAACAGCAGCTAGCTTGCTAGCGGACGGTTGTTGTGAACTGTACCTATGCAGTGACGTACTGACCTTTTACGGTGACGTGGCCCCAACTTGGCTCCTTGCCAGTGGAAAAGCAAACCAGTTCATAGGGGAAACGGGATCTGAACCAACTAACCACCAGCATGGACCTAGCACCTGTTCTTGATGGTGGAAAAGGGGGACGGTGAACCTCCGCACAGCTGTCCTCAGGGACAGTGCAGACAGTGCAGTTCCTTTACTATTGTAGTTTGAATCTCAATTTTGAGGCTATTCTAATAGTTTTAACTTAAAATAATGTTCAGATTTAAATCCCACCCACTTTCAGTTAAACCACACCCACTTCTGGTTTAGGTCCCGCCCCCTCCGAGTACAGATACGGATACAGATAATGTGAATGGGTAAACAGATACAGATACAGATAGTGCTGTACTCGCTCATCCCTAATAGCCACATAATTACAGCTTCAATCTGAATGCAGTTACTGCACTGTGATCACAAAGTCGCCTCATTTGATCTGAGCATCCTTTAAGTTTTTTGCTGTTTTGAAGTTTCCAATGTTTACTCTTTAAACCTTTAAGTGAAGTCTGTGCCTGTATTGGCACATAATGCAAACAATAAGAAATACACATTTTCACACTAACTAGCTCATTAACCAAGAAATATGTTTGGTGGACAAAAACCTTGCATTGATATTCATACAAAGTGTTATTTTTACATAACAATATGCAGCGTTGCTTTTTTACAAATCCCACAATAAGAGAGGCAACTCTGGTCTCGCAATCCCTGGATAGAGAGAGAACAGCTTTCCTCTGATATCTATAGATTTCTTTATTCCACATCAAAGGAGCCGTTAGCCTTGGGTTATGCTTGTAAATCACCCAAATGACACTTGTGCAGGGATGTCTGACACTCGTCAGAGGCTCGCGCTCAACAAAGTCTGCTTCTTTTGTGAAGGAGTTCATTCCACGTGTTTTGAAGCTGTCTCAAAAGGGTTGAAGTGCTTCAGCAACACAGCCACAGGATGTGTTGACAAATCACACAAAGAGCATACCTGTATGTGGGAGATTAGACACCTCAAACCTGAGTAAACACTAGAAGGGTGACAGTAAGCAAACAAGTGGTAAAACCATTATTCAAAAAGCTACATAATAATACAGCTATTATAACGTTGGAGAGTCTCCATGCATATGCAGGGGCATGATGTGCAATAAATCAATCGAAAATGTCATGATGTCATTTATAATATTTCACTTTTATATCATCAGCAGGTGGTGAAAGGTGCAAAGGACAAAACGGCTGCCGTCAGCAATGAATTTCAGGGATAGCTGTCGTTGTTGTTGCTTTGATGTATGCATAATATGAAGCTGGCTCCTCATAGAAAACAGTTCCTCAAGAGCATCGGGTAATGCCCTATACAATCAGAGATTAGTCATACTTTGTAAAAGTTGTGATGAATGCTTGTTTGCTAAATGCTGCCACTGTACCAATTGCAATCCATCAGTTTCCCCGAAGCCTCGCCTAAATAGAAATTCCAGTCAGGAGATTGTGTGTAATGCAGTGCGAGGCTTTGAGGGCCCTCAGAGGAATCACAGCAGGCAAGCCGCGGGTTCTACGCTGAATTAATCAGCTGGTACAATCTGTGAATGAAGAGTCATTTTGGTTAGGAGGGGCCCCATGCAGAAAAAGCCCATTAAGAAACATTACATTTCCTTTTTTTTGTGTGTCGGTACATTTTAATGCCTTGGCTATATCTCAGTAAAACATATCCTCCAGAAAGCTCTCCATAAAACAGTTTCCCCAAAGAGATCAAACTCTGCTTCTCTGAGTGATATTTACCAGTCACCCAATTATTTTTAGCATGCTGTCAATGTGCGCTACACACACCCACGTACAGGGAGACGGGGTTGTGGAGGGTGTTTGATTGCGGCCTTAATACAGGAACCTTTGCGTCAGATGCAACAGCTGTCAAAGGAGCAGCTCCCTTCATTAGCAGTCCTACCAGAGTGTTCCAGCAGCTCTGCACCAAAAGCCAAGAGTTGTGCTGGAAAATGCTCTAATCTTACAGCAAGGAATGATGGAGAGGGAGAAAGAAATAGAAGATTTGGAAAGGATTTAGGCAGGGAAAAGATTAGAAACCCATATCGGCCTTATCGTGCAGCCTCCACACTGGGGAGTTGAATGAAGCAGCTGTCAAATTTGAAACATACAAAAGCAGTAATCCTACAGTAAACAGAATGCTGGGTTTTAAATACAGCAAAACCCAGAGAGAGGGAGAGAGAGAGAGAGAGAGAGAGAGAGAGAGAGGGAAACACAGAGAAAGCAAGCAAGCAAAGAATCTATCAGCGTCTCAACAGCCTGCCTATGGAGAGAGCACTCTGCTAGGGTCTTTTAGTACACGGGGCCTGACTGTCAGCACTGGCAGAGGAGAGCCGGCCACATGGGGAGTGGGTGAGATTGAGAGCGTGCGAAGATGCTGACAAAGTCTCCCACAGAACAGGGCATTTGGAGAGTATTGGTGTGTCATCTTGAAAGGCAGAAGGGTCCGTGGTCAAGTGAAGGAGAGAGTTTTACATGGCTTGACAGCAGAGATTAGGACGGCACTCACCTCCTGCTGTGACCCCAGCAGAGCCTGCGCCTTTCTTTTTCTCCTTGAACCGAGCAAAATGGGTATTATTTGTATGACAGGAGTGCAGGGGCCTCACTTTGGACCCGGCTAGCAGGCAGACAAGATGCTGTCTTTACCCTCACAGGACAGTCGTTTGAAGTCACAACCGGTAACTGCAAATGAGGAGGTGTGTGTGTGTGTGTGTGCACCGATGTGTGGTTTTTGCATAAAAAATAGAAACACAGTGATGATTTTTTTTCCTCCCCCTCCATCAATTATGAACATCCAAAATGAAAATACACTGCCCCGTATGGCCTTGGCAGGATACAGCGGCAAAAAAAACAAACAAAAAAAAACACATTAAGCATAGTAGGTATTTTCATACATATAAATGGTTCATCTTTCTCATCTTTAATTTTTCACACTCCCTGTAACTTATCACCCACTGATAATATCAACAATGATTTTGAGGCACAGATATTAAAAGCATGCATATTAAAAAAACAACAAAAAAAACAAGAAACACTCACAATGCTCAGCAATTATTTCCAGCTAGTTTTCCAAGTCTTTGGCTTTAAGCACCTTTGCAAATGTGGTTTAATGTAGGGAGGGAGCACTTGGACGACTCAAATCTAGAGGAGTCAACAACAGAGATTATGTTGATTATAAAAGGACTGCAGGGGGAGGGGGGGTAATGTTACTACCAAAAGACCTTCAAACTGATTTTTCACATAACTTAACCCGAGCTCTGCTGTAATATCACACCACACCACTCTGGAGTGTAGTTATTTTAAGGCTCAGAAACACTTTGGAAAATATGTACTTTAAAAATTAGAACAATGATTATTTAAATAATCATAGTTTATACCATTGGTTACATATTGCTCACATCATCACATTGTTACAGGCAACAAAATGCAAACATCAAAATACTTTTGTTAGAAGCACTGAGAAACAAATACAGTGGCCATAATTTGCATCTAGGCATTTTTTAGTAAATACTTGCATATTGCAAATGATATGTTCTCTCGAGAAATCTATTTTCATTATGCACAGTTGAGAAAAAAAAAAATCACATTATGATACAGAAATGCATATTTTTTTCAACCTCGTAGCAGAGCCAACGACCGGGCAACCAATCAAACCTGACATGCTAAATGCTATAGGCACCGCAACTGAACTACTGCACAGGCAGAATATTAAGCTGTAATCAGAGTTGGTGACCCTTTGAAGAAACAGACTCTACCTCATGCCTCTGCAGGAATTTAAAAAAAAAAATAGTAAAAAAATGTTGCTCTGGGAACACAATCTGAGTTTCCTCTGCATGTGTACAGAAATGCCTCCCAACCACTGATTTGAAAGACATATTTGTGGGACTAATGGGGCTGTGGCCCAGCTGTGTCAAAACAGCCCCCAGAAAAGCTGCTGTGTGGTTGTTCATGATTACTGAACAGGTCATTTATATATGCATATTCAGCAGCGTGTTTGATACCCCTCTCGACTTCTTTGGCCGCTTGCTTTTAAAGCAGCCTTATACTGCTTGGTATGCAACCCACACAGGCTCTCCTTCAGGGCATCATCAGTGGAGGCTGAAGTCTGATGAGGAAAAAGAGAGGGTGAAGAGAGAGAGAGAGAGAGAGAGAGGAAAAAATGAAAGAGAGAATTCTTTACACAGCGTACCAGAAAAAGCAGCGTTTCCAAAAGGCATCCATGTTTTGACCAGAGTGTTTTGATTTGAACCATAGCTCAAAGGCTGCAGTTCCTTGGTCTCCCATCATACCCATATAGGCATCGATTGCAAAATAACTTTAGTCACCAAACTTTCTGACAACTCTCTCAACTGGAACGCAGTGCATTTTAAAAAACTCACAACGGTGAGCTTGCAGACGACGCCTCAAAACGGGTACCTTGGTTGCCTTTATCCTTCCTAACTTCTACTCATAACTCCTTTGGGAAATGAAGCAAGTTGATTTGCCATTCCTGAGCCAGGGCCTTAATTACGCACTAAGTCATGCCTGGCACAGGATTCTCATCTCCTTCTGCTGTATTTGGCCGACACCGTGTGCTCTGCGTGCAGATTGAGGATTGGATGCAGTGTGGGTGCAGTTTGGACTTGGCCCTTGACGGTTCGTCTCTCCCATCAGCCCTGATGAGAGAAATTTGAGGTCATACGCAATGCCTGTTTGCAGTCCCCGTGCGACGCATACATCCATATACAGTAGGAAAACCTCTGCACAGCTTCAAAGGCTATGCATGTATAATGACATACTGAACTAATAAAGGGAGTCAATCTGTTTTGTAAATCCCACTTGTGCAATTTCAGAATTAAAGGAGAATTAGAGTGGAGGAACGAAGGGGAGGGAAAAAAAAAGAGAAGAAAAACAAGTAGGGGAAGGAAGAAATGAGATTGCCTCCCATTGCCGGAAGCTTTCCAAAAATCCTTTCTTTACTTCTCTTCCCTTTTTCTCTCTCTCTGAGCTTATTGGTATCTTATTAGATATGTTTCTGCCATACAAAGTTATTGTGCTGGGAGTCTTTTCAAGGCCCAAATCCCAGCAAAGCCTGTAATAATCTGTCAGCTGAGGGAGATGCCCCCACAGACAAGGGCCTCCTAATCCACATAGATCAATAGCAGACTGGCTGGCTAGCTCACCACCCCTCTGTACCACTGTCCACCCAGTGACAGTAGCCTCCTTTGTGGTTTGTGTCTCCCCCTCTGCCACAGATCACATTCTCAAACTCCCACTGGGCCATCATGAGGTTAATGAGTGGGATAATGGAGACATATTAGCATCAATATCTGACCTCTGGATTCGGGTCAGCGAGAGCGACGGGGAAGCGGCACCGCACACCGCAGCCAATCAGCATCACTAGAACTAATAGGTCTTTTATGGGATACACACTTTCAGATTACACTGCATGCTCCAACACACATCTGCTAAAAGCCGACCCAACTTGTCAAAACGCGGAGGATGTACCACATGATTCAACGATTTTATTTTTAACTTGTACATGCGGACAGAGGCCTGGACTGCATGTGCCACATATTTAACATGGTTTTCATCAGGTCTAAATGAAACTAGGGGAAGATTGTCTCTCTGTCCTCCCCTCTTCTGTAAAAGAGAGGAATACTTTTTCTCCTTCTGTCTGTCTTTCTCTTACCATTCTCTGAAAAACAAGATCTCTCTTCCTGTCCTTCCTTCATTTCTCTCAGCTCGAGGGCAAAGCAGACCGTGTATGCCGAAAGAGATGGAGAACGGTGAATGATGGTGATTTGATTCATTAGATTGGTCGAGATCACTGCTAGATTATAAACTCAGACGACTGGCTGTCATCTTTGAGACAGGGGACCATTGGTATTTTGGTCCCTAATACGGCTATCTCCAGGGATGTCCGAGCCAATCATGGCTCTAATGAGGGAGACAGAAGTGAGGAGCGGTACAGGATATTGTTCCTTCAGGCTGGTTAGCCTGCTTTATAAATCAGTTGCATGGTGAGTGAAGACACATGTCAAGTGCTCACAATGCTGTGGGTTAAAAAAATTCCTCATGACACATCTCATATTTTTCCCCTGTGGAGAGTGATAACAATACATAGATGAGACAGATGGTGAAGCAAATTGTCGCACCATTTAGATGGTATATTCACATTATTGAAGTTTCAGCATGTCACATCTCACTCTCCTCCTTCTTCACACTGCTCACAGATATTTTTCGAAACAAAACAAAATTGACTGTGTATAGATTTTAAGATATTTGTAATAAATAATTCAGAGTTGCTGCACTGATCTAGATATATCTGTGTCTGTCTGAATGTGCTGAATAAACACATCCAGCAGTCCATCGAGTGGGTGCATATGGCAGATGAGTGCTATTTACGGGATTTAAAATCATTAAAGATAACAAGGAGACTCTTTTTCTTGCTGCCTACAATAATCTGTGCATTCAAAGAGGCAAATGTGGGAATTCCTTTAAAAGTCATTTTCTACTTCATACAGATGGGTAAATGATGTACTGAGGAGACCCCAGGATTTTTGAACTACTGTGGCTTTTCATAGATGAAAAGGACGTTGGTTATAATTAAAATTACCGTATTTTCCGGACTATAAGCCGCTACTTTTTTCCGACGCTTTGAACCCTGCGGCTTAAACACCGGTGTGGCTCACGTATTGGCGGCATGAAGCTCGTTGGATTTTTACAAGCTAGCAAGCTAGCCGTTACATTTAGCCTCGTCACATCAGACCCGGTCAGAGTGGACCACATGAAACTGTTCGAAAAAATTTAATAGCGGCTTATAGACAGGTGCGCTCAATAGTCCGGAAAATACGGTACATACCTTGAAGATGTTTATTTTCTATCTTCCTAAACTGTATAATTGGTCATCACTAGTGTTGGGCACATTACGTTTAAAAAGGGAAAGTAACTATTGCGTTACTTTTATGAAAAAGTTTAAATCTCTAAGAATTTGGATTTTTTCGAAGCAGGTTTCACAAGCCAGTTGCATAAGGTTGAATTGCATAAACAGGTGCTTACACACAACTTTTAATATTTATTAAAGAAGCAAACCACAACTGGCAGCCATACTGTTTTTCAAGTGTTTTCTTCATCTCACATTAGCCACACCTAGCCCGCTATCATCATCTACTGTGTCAACAATGGTGTTTTTGGCCACTAGTTTTGCAGAAGTGTGTGCCCAAGACAGATGCTTCATTAGATTAGAGTTGCTTACAATAAACATGGACAAACATGTTAATGTACATTTCACATGTATGTTCCTGACTTTTACATCAAGGAGAATAAAGTAGTGTTTGTACTTCCACTTTGAAAACGCCAACGTTCCCTCCAGACTCGCCATTGCTGCAGCTTACCTTAGCTAGTTTGACTGCTGAGCCGGTATGTGTGGTTTGTCTGTAAACTGAACACTACCTCTGACTGGTTTACCATGAAAGCTTACTCTACCTTGACCAATCAGTCCATCACTTGTGCGGTTGTCTCACCTCCTCCCTCACCGAATCAAAAAAATAAACAGTTTAGCAGCTTCTGTGGCTGAGACCAAAGTCGGATGACCAGTGAGTAGCTTTAGTTTACAATGCACCACATTGAATCGTCGGTAACGGTAATGCCATTGTAACCATGGAAATAGTAATTAGTTAGATTACCCGTTACTGAAAAAATACCACCATTAGTAATGTCGTTTATTTTAACACCGTCACTGGTCATCACCCAGTGTTAAGTGTTTTCAAACCCTTACTGCGTGAATGTAGTGTTTATATCACTCTGCCCTGTTTACCCCTGGTGTAAAAACTAGAGGGTCACTAAAAGATGAGGAGTCACAGACAGAAGACACACAGTCAGCTCACTAGGGAAGAGGTTAACGATGCAAATGAGAATAAAGTGGAGCCACCTTGCTGTAGATTCATCTACACAATATCACTGCGCCCTCAGGACAAATACTGTCATCCTACTGGCTGCTGGGACAAAATGTCTCTGTCTGTGCATGTGGACCTCGCTGGATATCTGCATGATTCAAACGTGGGATTATTTGCAAGATGTTTCTTATGAAGCAATAATATTTGTAACACATTGGGACAACTCACTAAGTGATTTTAAAACCCACCCTCCAATTACTCCTTTTGGCAAGCCCCTGTTCATTCCCTGACTTGGTGTAGATGTACATTTGTAACAAATGTTGTGATGAGAATTTTTGATTTGTGGCTCGAGGCGGTGGATTTCATATGCAAGCCTCGCTGCTGATTATTTTGGAATAATCACTCCATTACATGAACATGTCTCCAAGGCATAGTGTGTGTAGTGTGTGTTTCCTCAAAATAAATATATTCTTATCAACGCAATAGTTGTTTCATGTGGTGTAAAATATGAATTTCCCCTCAGTGCTGAAAAAACAACTTATCTGAATGATAGTGCTAACTGAGGAAATGCCTACAACAATTTAAAATCTACAGTACTGTGGGGTTTTGTTTTATCACAGCGAGAAGACAATGTTTCACATTTTTTTCAACTTTTGTGCACGACTGATTAATGACAGACGATAACCAACAAATTAAACAAAAACAATTTCACCATAATTTATCCACTTCTGTATTAACAATAGCTCTCTGATAAAATTCATAGCCAAAGGGTGTGTTACTTATGAGTGTCTTTGATACTTCAAGCTAAACAAGGTCTGTTTACCTATTCACTTTATAGCCACTGCGTGAGCATTGTCTCGGCATATTTTATGATTCCCAAGCAAAACACAAAGGAGAAATGTCACTGAATAATGTTCATTTTTAGATGCACAAAAGAAGGATTTCTCAGTGTTATGCACCCTGGGCAGAAACAATAGATGCATTCTGAAAATAAAAAAATAATAAATAATCCAAATACTATATGTGCAGCGAGCAGAATCACACAATATATGCTATATTTACACTGCTGCACAAAGGCTAATTGCTTTTGCTCTACTTTTATTTTACTGTTGTTGTTTTACTTTCTCGTTACACTTGCAAAACTCTTGATCTGTTGGACTCACAATTTAATCTGTACGTTCGTTCGAAGTTATGAAAATGTTTGGTAAATGGTGCGAGGACGCTCGAATGTGCAGGATGTTTTACACAAGAAAAGAAGGACTGACATTTATATTTAATTGGCACAGACTTAAAGGTTTCGTTAGGTGTTTCACAATATGCCTAAACCTCCTTTTTAAGCATCACAGCTGCATCTGTGGTTGCATGTGATGTGGAGAGTCTGAGTGGAAAGCGTGGAGCTTCGGCGGGTGTTTCAGCAGAGGTCTGCTCGGGCTTTTGTGCACCGGCGCCAAATTGAAACTCTGCGGGGACACAAAGACTGCACAAATCGCAATCACACAATCTCGTCAACGCAATAGACTGGGGAGGAGGTAACCCAGAAACTGGCATCAAATTAACTGCAAAAAGCCACAGGTGCCCCAACAGAAATGCACCACCCCCTACTGAGGCTACACGAAGCATAGCTGAGCCGTTAGTTTGTATGTAAAACAGGGCTTTGCTGAAGAAAAGGATGCATCCTTTATCCACTCCCACGGGTAAGTAAAAACTAAATATACGAGATCCAAACTGAAAGGTCATGCAGTACACTCGCAACAAATAGGAAATGACTTTGTTTAAATTGAGTGCTGCTGTCAGTCCCTGTGGGGGCAAACAAAACATTTCTCTATTTATGAATTAAAACTTATTCCTTTCTCACTGTCTGTGTTCCTGCCCCATGTCGAAGGCTGGATGATGAATTGGCCAAGTGTGAGCATGCGACGGGAACTGCATTGTTCATGGACGATCAACTCTCGCAGAAAAGTCCGGGGCAATGATGTGTTAGCACATCCTCCTGAGATGAGTCACCCTGATGCCTTCTGACAGGCCTCATTCCACTAGTGAGAGAGGCTAACCAGGAGTGCAGCTTCGCCCCAAACACATGCTTCAGGGCAGACTCCATCTGGCCCAAATGAGACCAAGGGAAGGAAGGTTAAAAATAACCAACAGGGGAAGGTATGGCAGGAAGACAAGGCAGGGATGAGATGAAAGCATGCGAGCACGGTAGTAGGCTGCCATTGAGGCAGAACTGTACAACCGCCTCAAATGGGCAAACAAGCTTTATTGATTTGTTTTGTTTTTTTTTCTGACAGAATAAGGTTCAAATGAAAACATAATCCAGACAGTTAAGTCTGCTCAAAAAAATACACAAGAAATGTGTTAGCAAAAGCTAATCCACTTGTTAATCCATTGAACTGAGAGTGCTATACATGTGACTTTTCAAAGCTCTTTTTTCCCCCTTTTTTCTGTCAGCGCTGACAATATCATCATGTTGGATGGACATATGAATGGCATTTTCATAAAGCAGCCCGGATTAATATCTAATCTTTCATTTTGAGAGGGATCAAAGACAGTCTTACCATTACGGGTGCAGTTTTGGGTTGGTAAAATATTGCGTATTTTGTCAGAAAAAAAAAAAAAGGAAAAAAAAGCAGAAATTAAATAGTGAATTCTTATTTGAAAAGGGGAAAATATAATAAATCACTCATACCAAATGCAACTGAAAAACACTGGTGGGTATTATTCATGATAGATAAGTAGCGGAGATTACACCAAGTGAATCTGATAAAGTGGAAAATTCTGTAAATCAGAAAACAGATTGTTTTTCAGTTGTCTGCCACACCTAAGTTTAAACATCCTGATTGCATTTGTGGTCCTGTGTCAGCGTGTGTGTGTCTGTGTGTGTGTGTGTGTGTGTGTGTGTCGCTCCACCCCTGCCTTTTCTCTCTCCCATGAGTTCTTATCATCTCACCAGACTGTAGGCAAAAAAGAGGATCAGACAGAGTGGTCGTTTGAAGACCTGCGCTCTGCTGTCATGGTTCATTGTGGGGAGATATCTGTCCATTTCCTGTGTTAAAAAAAAAAAAAAAAAGGTTCACGGTTCAGTTAGGATGTGTGGCCCTGTGCCTCAAGCCTGGCATTACCCCCACACAGCTCTATCTTTTGGCCCCCTGCCTTTCTTCTGCATTCTGGTATCTTCGTGGATGGTTAGTGAGACTTGGATGAAGGGGTAGTGGAAGGGGTGGGGGTAAGAGGGTTGGCTTGGGATGAACTGACAGGTTATTACTGGCTTTGTGGGGGATTAGTCCATAAAAGCCCCCTTCAGCCCCATGGCCAGCATGGCCAGAACCCCAGCAAATAAGATAAAATAATCTCTGTAAAAATGGACTGAGCGACAGGGAGAGAGACTGTCAGACAGAGAGGGAGAGAGACAGATACCCAAATACCCCAGTGCTCCTGAATGAGAAAAAAAAAATCTTTTTCAATCTGTCCTAATTTTTTTGTTTCCGATTTTTTTTTTTTTTTTTTTTTTTTTCTGAAAAACCGTGCCTGGGGATATGTCAGTTGGAATGAGATTAAACTCCCACAGTATAGAGATGGGAAACCGGAGTGGAACACATCTAAAATGCTTAGAGCTCCTGTTTAGAAAAGCTGTGTTCTCTCCTCTGGTTCAATAGATGAGAATCTGACTCATGTGGGCTGTTGCATAAGCAGGTGCAATCATTATCAGGGACCTAGTTTGGTTGGAGAACTCAGTGAGGCTTTACATTGCAGCCCGCAATTTACACTGTAATTTTGTTGTTTGACTCGGGGACCAAAACACTGACTGGTTCCACCTTGTACTTAAAAATAGATGCAATGCAGGGGAAATAAGGACGGAAAACAGAAGAGCAACAACATTTTAGAGGAAATAGAATATAAATTATAGGTATTTATTTTAAAATGCTTGAGAGGAATTGGTTGGTTGTTTTGGTTTTGAGGCTTTAAACTGATTGGAAAATATTTTAGTGACATAATTCAATATTTTAATTTTCTTTTCTCACGGGATTTTTCTCCATGAGGCTTTTTGTGAAAGTGAGGATGATCAGAGAGTTTGTAGTTGCACTGAAGTTTGGAAAATGTGTTAATAAACCTTTTACTACTGGTAAATTAAAAGGTAAAAAGAGGAGAATGTGCACACATAGCATTACAGCATATGTATCTTATCCTTACCATTCAAACTAAAACTTTAAATAATAATTGGTTTCTTGTGAAAAAATGAAATAAAATATCAAAATATTACTTGATAAATAATTCCATTTGTCCTAACTTATAAAACTTGATAATAAATCCTTGGAGTGTGGGTGTGATTAAGCTTTTCTGTATTATCTCCTACATACCACAATAACATTGTTAATGATTGAAAACGCAACATGCATTTTTAATTACATGGTTGTGATAAGATATGTGGGCTGTGATATAATGTGTGCCTATTCTCGCCTTTTTATGCTCTAATTACACAATCGAACATTTTTAACACTATGTATATTTATATAATTCTTATTAGTTGCTTTCTTCAGTAGTGTACTTTAATGTAATGTATTGATGATTGTACGACTCCACCTCCCATAGTCTCCAGTCTTTCTACTCTACTCTGCTGACATGTGAGTATCAGGTGATCGGGTGAAAATGTGATTAGTGCCACATTCCTACAACAAAATTAGCCTGTAAATCACAAGCTGTGTTGTAACGTGTTCCTCAGATCCTCTGCTCCCGAAGCGCTGACTTCAAAATCAGGATCTCTAAGACATAATCATGATCTCTCATTACCTGATATGAGCAAAAGGTTGGCACTGGGTTTGTAGCTCCTCAGAGTGGGGGAGGAATATCAGATATGAACCCTGACTATGATTATTGAATTCACACTGAAGACGTAAGTGTCAGGGACTATTGCCCCCTGGTTGACTTCTCTTTATTGGGAAGTAAAATAGTCTAAGTAAAGTTCAATAACACCTGCAAGAGATTGGACAAATATACAATGGGTGGACAAAGTAACAGTAAAATATCTGGCAATCTTGAACAAAATGAAAAAAATCTGTTTATATGTTGTTGGAGAACACAAACTATTAAGGTGATACTCTGTTCTCACCCGCTTCAATAATAACTTAAACACTCAACAACAAAAACAAGTCATTTCTGAAGGGAAATATATGAAATGTAATACTGTATGTGTCCTACATGAGACAACAAATAGACCTGTCAATGGAGGATTTCAGAACAGTGGAAGTGGCTCGTCTAAAGTGTATGTGGCGTTTATAAAAACAGTATTGAAGTTAAACACGCTGTGAAGCACAACAGACTTCTACAGACAATCCTACATCGTCCAAAAAAACCCCCTCTCTTGAGTCAGTCAGCTGAACACACTAATTACCTTGGAGTGGATCCAAAGTCATTTCCAGACAATGCAACACCAGCCAACGCTCCAAAATATATAAATAATTTGAAGAGGTTAATTTGTGTAAATGTACTTTATAAAATGGTTTACTCTGTTTGAAAATAGTTGTCCCCAGTTATTCGACCGGATGCTTGAACCTTTTTCTTTTGTTTAATAAGTGAAAATGTTTTATTTGTAAAGGCCTCGTTGCTTTCTGCATACTGGTTAGAATAGATTTTCTATACATCAATCGACACTAAATGACTCCACATTTCTAAAAATCGAAAAACTGAAGTTGCTCATTTACAAAAGTAATCAGACCTTTAATCCAATACTTTGAAAAAGCTCCTTTGGCAGCAATTACAGCGTTGAGTCTTTTCGCCTACAAATTCTTCACACCTGGATTTAGGCAGTTTATCCCCTTCCTCCTGGCAGATCCTTCAGAGCATCTTTGAACTGCCATTTTCAGGTCTCCACACAGATATTCTGTGGGGGTTTAAGTCTGCTTTCTGGGTTTTCTTCATGGACCCCTCCGCATTTGGCTGCATTCCCCCGACTCTCAGTTGACCACTCTCCCTGCCACTGCACTGAGAAGCAGCCCCAGAGCATGATGCTGCCACCACCATGTTTCACCTTAGGGACAGTATTAGCAGGTGAGGAGCAGTGCCTGGTGTTCGCCAGACATAGTGGCTGGAGTCCTGCCCAAAGACTTCAGTTTTTGTCTCTTGAGAGCGTCCCCTCAGGCTCCTCTACACTCCAAGCAGGCTGTCACGCCTTTAACTCTAGTGGCTTTTCTTGATTCACCATGAAGAGCTCATTCATGAAGATGACTTATGATGATTTTTTTGAAGGTTCTGTTATGTCGGAAGAAGACTTGTGAATCTCGCTCATGGTCACTTTCCGATCTGTCAGTTGTCTTTGAATATCCCTTCTCACATTCATTATTTATGCTGCAATAAGTAATTTCATTACTAGTTAACCTTCTGTAAGTATGAATGGGAGTTTTCCCCTGGTGAAGGTTGTGAGAGATGAAGACTGAGAATCATATTGTTGGTGCTTCATATATACTGAACAGAATTATAAATGCCACATGGCATGTTCTCAAGGAAATTTTTAACTTCTTTTTCTGGCATAGATATCAATATTTACAGCAACAAAGAGTGATCAATTTCTGACCCATAACAAAGAAAATATGCAAACAATGCACCCGGCAACGTGTTCAAAATGGCGTCTGATTACACCTGGGGTTGAACCCCAATTTTCACATCAGTCAATCTGTCCAGAACATCCCAGATGTGCTCGATGGGTGACATGTCGGGTGAA
>OOFC01000463.1:0-21558 GCA_900323345.1 Pseudochromis fuscus
GTGAGGAGTGCTGGGAGTCTGGTGGGGTGGGTGACGGCGGCGGCTCCAGGTGCTGCATCGTGAGATTCAGTTTGGTGGCGGCTTGATTAGCGGTGTGGTAGTGCAGAGAGGAGGGCGGGAGGATGTCGGACCCCTGCGCTTCGTGGAAGTGGAGGTTTTCGGGACGCTCGTCCTCATCGCAGGAGTCACAGAGGAACATCAGCTCGCGGTAGTGTTTCCACTTCGGGAGGTAGAAGTCCTCAGAACCACACGTCTTGTTGGAGCTCACCGCCTTGTGTTCGCGTTGGAAGATGGTCCGCAAGTTTCTGAACTTCGTCTTTATGTCTTCCACTGAGGAACAAGGGAAAAAACAACCTTTCAGCATCGAGTTGTAACGGCTCTTGTGGGGAAACATTTCGAGATTAAAGGTCACCTACCTGAGAAGGAGACCGGCTCGTCGTGAGACAGGAGGCTGCTCAGTGTCTCCAGCAGATTCTGTCTCAGAAGACGGTTCCTGTAGCTCTCTGACTTGTGGTTCCACAAACAGCTGTGCTCTGAAAGGAAAGGGAAACAGTCAAACATTCAAAATAAAAGCACAACAATGAAACTGAATAATATCCAACTCTACAAAAGCATCTTAGGGCCCTATGAGATTTGTTTTATTTCATTTTTTTACCTTTTACACTAACGTTACCATCAGAGAGTGTTAATCATAAAAACGTCCACAAATAACTACAAATAATTTATTGATGCAAGACAACATTGCTCAGTCTTCCTCAGGACTTTAAATAAAAATAATAAAACTACAACAACAAGACTAGCATTATTTGTTTTTCCTTGTTTTTCACATGGCTTTTGGACAAGTGGTCATCGCACGTATTTTACATTTCCAATCAAAAGTATGTTGAAAAAAATTTAGAAAATAGCATCTCAGTGGACACATCGAAGTCTTCTAGGAACCAATCACCTCGGTTTTTAGGGCTGAATCTTGTAATTCGCGTTTTTTTTCGCCGACTTAGCCGGTTTCTCAGGCAGCTGTTTGTGAAGTGACGCATGGGTCGTGCCACGCATTAGTAACCTCTGGGAATATTCTCCTCAGACATATGCTCCTCAGATGCTTCTCATGAAAACAGCAGGTCAGTCAAATTACCACAGTTTACACGATATTCAGCATTTAGCAGTAGATTCAGTTTTAATGACCAACTCTGTGATTGCGTGATCACAGAGATCATAGTGCCCTAGTATTTGGTCTTGTTTACAAAATATTCAAAGGTGAGGGAGTAGTCACTTAAGAGAAACACCTCATGTGTGGACTACTTCACAGCTCTACTGCTGTAAAGAGGAATGTTCATATTCTAACAAGTGAAACAGAACTAACAAGAGACCGTCAGTGAAGTCGACATTAATCCACCTACCAGAGTAAAATGATATGAGCTGCTGGACCTTGGCTTCACTCCACAGACAGCGGGAGTCTGTGCTCAGTCTGCTGTCTGCCTGAACTGAGGTGGATGCAGAGAAGTTCAGAGGGGAGGGGTTTGCACATTGTTTTGTGTCTGGCAGCGAGCCGGACGGAGAGGCTGGGAGTGCAGAAGCGGAGCTTTGGTTGGTTAATTTGAGATTATCTGGAGTTGCGGAGAGGAAAAGCGGGTACACGGTGCTGGTGTTAGTTTTGCCGTCGCTCTGACCGGAGCCGGACGCAGCAGAGGTGTGGTTGAGCCTGATGCTGTTGGTTTGGGTGGAGGAGCCAGAGGAGAAGCTGCTCAGGGTGGAGGAGGGAGTGTGGTTGCCATGTTCTGGATCCTTATCTTCTTGTGGCGTCAATATCAGCAGCTCGTCGGGAACGTCGTCTTCCTCGCAGGACTCGCAGAGGAAGAGCAGGTGATGGTAGTGTTTCCATTTGGACACGTAGGGTTTGTCAGACCCCCTGCTGGTCTGGACAGCTTTGTATTCACGGTTAAAAACTGTGCGGAGGTTCTTGAACTTGCACTTTAGGTCTTCAACTGCAAAACAACACAGGAGTCATTTTCCATCAGATGAGAAATCTGGTAACTGAGAGCTGAGGGTTTTTCTCAATATGGGGAGAGAGCAGTGAATATCAGACTACTAAACACAATCACTGGTTAAATTGTGCAACCAGTAAGCATTGATAGAAGCTATAAATAAATAAAACTGTGCCATATTTTTCTAAACAAAGACAGGCGCATACTTTACTGTATTTAGCATCAACCACCACTGACATGGACACTCCTTTCAAAAACACGTCTGGGGACAATAGTCAACAACTGGATTTCTCAGAGACTATTTTTATTGTCGACTTATCATTGCCACTATACTCTATAATAACTAATGCCATATTTTGCTATGTTACTTGTTTCACCAATAAACATTATGTTTATTGTGCCTTTCATTCAAAAGCACATCGTTAGCTAAACTGAGGGAACTGATTTTTTTTCCTTTCATCTGCCCCACACTGGTCAACACTTACCTCATGAAATCTACAGTATATTTGTCTTTTAACCCTTAAAACAGATGAGGAAAATGTTTTGACATTTGCCTTTTACCTGCTGCAAATTCAAGTTTTTATAGTCTGTTGAAATGAACTGTTTTTAGATAAATATGTACAAATATGTAGATCCCTAAATTTGCACCAAAACTTGCAAACCACCCTGTGTTTTCTTTGTAAGTTATGGTTTATTTGTTTGTGTGTTAAGTTTTGCAGCAAATTATTGGATTATATTAAAACTGTTTTTGATAAACAACAGTGTCTGGATCCTGCTGAGGTTTCTGTGCCAGATGCAATGAGTGAAGACAAACATGGGTTGTGGTTTGTGCACAGACAGGATGGAATCAAACCTGGCAACCCCACCTTAACTCCAACAATACTTGAGAAAGCTGCACACAATTGCTGAACCTGGTTGTTGATAATCCAGACATGTTTTCACTACATTGTACACTGCTAGTGAACTACCAGGTTGGCCACGCCTGGAAAAATATAGCTGATATCCAACATGTCCCAACTGTCAGGTGAAACATGTCAGGTGAAAACAACACCTCTGACAAAAAGAAACAAGTATAAGAATATGTTGTACACTGTTCCTTTAAAGCAGTGACTCTGGGTGTTGCCAGTCTGCATCAAGGCCATATGTTGAAAGTAAATCATGAAAACTAATAATAAAAAATGCTTTTTAAAATCATTACTGGGTTTGCCGTTCAGATGGAAGGATGAAGAAGGTGTAACTCTGCCCTGGAACACCTGAATGTGCAAACACCACAGTGGTGCCGACGCGTTGGGCTACAGCTACTAAAAGAAGCTGGACAGTGTGATATTTACCTGAGAAAGTGACTGCGTGGTCGGACAGCTGGTTCCTCAGAGACTCCAGCAGCCTCAGCCTGAGCTGACGGTTGTTGTGGTTTTCAGACTTCTTGTTCCACAGACAGCCGTGCTCTGCACACAACAACACAACAACAGGAACACCTGTCAGCTAACAAACACCCTCCATGTCAACATTAGGTTTTCTTGTGAGTGTGTTTCCCTCTGTGTTAACAACTGACGATTGTGAAGCTGGACAAAGTTTTCTTTTTGTTTGTTTACCTGAGTAGAAAGAGATGAGTGCACGCTCCCTCTCTTCAGTCCAGTAACATTTAACCAGGATGTTGGGGGGGATGCCCGAGGATGAGGTGGAGGTGGAGGAGGTGGATGAGGTGGGAGGGAAGGAGATAATCAGTCCAGGGGAGGTGAGGACGGGCTGGTTCTCCTCCGATGGAACGTTGAGTGGTGAGAGCGGCGGGTCATCGGCGCCGTCATCCTGATCCCAGCAGCCCTGCAGGAACATCAGCTGCTGGTAGTGCTTCCACTGCGGCACGAACACATCATCCGTATTGCACACCTTGCTCGCTTTAACCATTTTGTACTGCCGCTGGAAGGTGGTACGAAGGTTCTTGAACTTGTTCTTGATGTCTTCCACTGGAAAGACAAAGAGCAGGATATGATGAGGACACTTGTCTGGGACCCGTTGAGTCATTCAGTTCATCCGCCTGCGTTTCAGGGAGGAACCAGGGTCTCAGTGAAATTTCATCAGGATTATTGGGGCAGAATATTGTTGCATTTCTTAAACTTTAAGAAGTGAAATGCAGCATTTCTTCAGTATTTTAAAACCACAGTTCTTTTTTAAAACCTACACCTGTTAACATTTTTGTTTTACACAACAAAACAGAAATCTTATGATAGACAGTATAACTACAACATTATAGTCGCTACGCCTGTTGTCAAACTTTCAAATCCAGAATGAAACACTGGGGCATTTTCAGCTACATCAGGAGAGCTATATCTAGAAATATTGGAGAGGTCCACAGTCTTCCTCTCAGAGCTACATCTACTATATAATTAGTAGTAGAGTGTTGTAAATGAAGAGGGTGTTATAATGAAGGAGAAAACTAATTTGTCCCAGTGCAGTTCTGGACACCTCAGGTGGAGAAGAACAATGTTTAATAATTATGACTCCCTGTAGTTTTCATTATCCAATATATGTTTTAGCCCATTCCAAGCAAAACTAAATAACCCTGCTTGTCCAAATGTGTAAAGCAGTCAGGATGTCACCTGCTGGATCTCAGAGAGACCCAACAGTAAAGTAAATCCTGCACATTTGCCAAACAAAAAAACCCTTATCAATATCAGGTAAAATAAAAGTTGTGCCTGTATCATCTGTGGAGGTCAAAGGTCAGACATGATCAGAAACCAAATGGCTGTCAATACACTGGAATCAGATACACTAATGGTCACACAGGGGGTGGGTGGGGTTACAAGGACAGGGTTTGATGTCCTACTGAGTTAGGTTAACTCACCTTAAGTGGTACCCTGGTAAAAAAAACAACACGAGTCTGGAAAGTTCACAGACAGCTCCTTTGTTGACGTTGGGTACAAATGTAGCTAAAAGATACCAACCCGAGCCTCACCTGTGAGAGGAACTGAAGGAGGGTGAGAGGACAGAAGGATCCTCAGTTGTTCCAGGGTTTTCCATCGCAGCTGGCGGTTCTTGTAGCTCTCTGACTTGTGGTTCCACAGACAACTGTGCTCTGGAAAATGGCAACGAAACACCATCAAGTCTGCAATTTTAAACACTGCTGTTTGATTTAGGCTAATAATAGTTTATTGTATGAAATCCTCAACAGTGCTGCACCCCCACCATCGCGACAGCAGTTTCAGCCATGAGATCTGGCAAAATATTTACACCAGAGGAGACTCAAAGTAGTTCAGTCAGAGCAACTGGACTGGATGAGGTTGATTCAGTTTCTACGAGAATACCCATCTTCATAAGCACGAGCACAGCAAATGTCACATGACAGCTTCAGAGAGACTTTTTATTTTTAGTTAGAGGAGTGGCACTCTTTAGCGATCTGTGTCATTAATATCTAACACACACATTGCACAAGTACACATTAAAGTATAAAGTTAAGGTATGCGTACACACATATAATAATGTGTACTGGCTTGTAACCTGTGCAGGACTGTGATGCTGTTATTTTGATAGTTGTAGTGTAACCCAATGTTGTCATCTTCTCTGGTGCTTTCTGAACTCTATGAACTTTCTTTGTCCATGTTGAATACAAGGTGATAGTGATTTTGAAAACTTACTTTAAGAGGTGAACTATCCTGTCTGAAATACTATCATGAAGGAATATGTATCATCTGAAAAGGTGGCTCCACATAAAAAGGATGAAGTTGTCCAGAGTTAAATATTACCAACATCTCCCTACAGCTAACTTCAAACAGCCCTACTTAACTATTTACCTTTTTAAATAATGAAACTTTACAGAATCAATACTGTTGTCAACCTAAAATCCAGCTAATGCTACCTGATAAAAACAATATTGACGAACTGTCTATTTTCCCTCACTTCATTCCCAAATCCTTTAAATTAAAATAGGAGTCTTACAAACAGCATTCAATGCATGTATTTAAATCCAGACCTACAGGTGGAAAGTTGTGTTGAAGGAATTGAAAATACGTTTCATTTTGGGCAATCACAGCTAACTTGAATTCAGTTGCTCGTCGCCATTGCTGTTTTCTCTCCCTGTCGCTCATTGCTAGCAGACAGCAACGGTTGCTCCCAAATGTTGCAGCTTCCGACAGCACATCAACGAAACTTTTTAAAGAAATGTTTAAATGTGGAACTAAAAGTTTACACCGGAGACTGTTTGACTTACTGGAGAAAAACGCAATGAGTGCCTTTTCTTTCTCTTCGGTCCAGTAGCGCTCCGGAGTGAAGCTGAACGGAGACGCCTCCATATTTGTTGTTGCTGTTTGAGCTTTCTTCTACGCGGCGGCGAGGTCACATGACCCGGAATGTTTGCTCTGATTGGACAGTTCCCAGACAGTCCCAAACAATAACCCACATTGCCCGATTGAGGTCGCTATCGAGTGATATTCCTTTTCCTCAACGAACACAAAAACATTCTTTATTTCACCGTTACATTTTTAATTCAGATAAATTTAATACGCCACAATTAAGTGATTTAAATTACGATAAAACCATATTTTTTTGTTTTTCAAATAAAGTGTTTAAATGATTTTATTGTGATTATTTCTATAAACCACTGTGATTCTTATTGTTACAGGAATATTAAATGGAACATAAATACATAACTGTAATACTGAGAGCCCATAAGAAGAAATTTTCAGCATGTTTGATCATTAATCAAACAGTTCCACTACTGAGGCACTACTGAGTGAGGGAAAATTCATTTCTTTTTGGTGAGCTGGATCATTTTGTTAGGCTCACCAAGAAGAGCTGACTCTTTCAGCTCAGAAACAGCTCTTCATTTTACTAATGCTTTTTATAATTCAGCAAAGTTTAACAGTTTTTTGACCTATGACTAGTATGTGTGTGCGGAGCCTGGGATTTGTGCCTGGGCTTTGTGATGGGGGCGGAGCCTGGGCTTTGTGATGGGGCGGAGCCTGGGACTTGTGACAGCAATGAAGAATGGTCTTAGTGTTTCTGTCCATGTGTACCGGAAACCAGAGTAGCCGTTCTCCGTTTCTGGGACTTCAACAACAAGTAAAAGGCATGCTACTGGCAAATTCTGACACCCCATCTGAATACAGCGTCAGACTCAAGGGGCACACCTGGGGGCTAGGGTAACTGTAGGTGCCTTCAAATTGATCTGAGCCCTTACCTTTAGTCACAGATTAGAAAGTCTGCAGTAACAGGACCACTTGGAACCATCATGTTTTCTGCATATGTTCAACATACCAAGCAGCTCCTAGTGTCAGGTATCCCCACTGGGATCAATACTATTATTATTTAATGTAAGTAGTTATTAGACATCTTGTATTCTCTGCTCCAGGTTATCAATCTCTGGGTGAGGAGTATGTCCACATTGTCACAGTGGACCCTTCTAAACATCAGATCCCCTCTCAGCTTAGATGAGCCCTTTTGATCCTCTGCCATGTCTTCCTCCCTTCCCTCCTGGAGAAGCCTCTGGTGTACCTTAAAAACAAGCTGGATAGTGGGCAGCAGAGACACAATCAACAGCAGGCGGTGTCCGGCCTGGGGAGCCTGGAGTTGTGGATGAGGAGGACGGTGCAGAGGGCTGCAGAGGAGGATGTGCCTGTTGGCTGTCTTCATCATTAAACAGACACTATCTTACATATTTTCTCCTTTTTCTCTTCCTTTATAAAGCTGACTTGAAACACAAAAAAATCCTATGTACTTGTACTGTCCTGTACTTGTACAAATGGCAGTTTCATGGTTGTTTATGTCTTTGTGTGTTGGCCCTGTGATGGACTGGTGATCTGTCCTCTTGTCCATTACCAGCCCGTAAAGGCCGCAACTCCCCCCGTGACCTGATTGGCTAAGATAGTTGGATAGACAGTCATTTCAGCTTAGTTGTAATGTGGAACTTCACCACTAGATGGCACTAAATCCTACACACTGTCCCCTTAAATAAAACAGTGCTAATGTATTCCCTTTGAAGTGCTGTTACATAAAAGCATACAAATGTAATTTTTGGGAGGCATCTGACTGCTCCAAACCAGAACAAACACCCAAGTGGTCTCATAAAGAACTGTCCTCACCCACAAGAAGAACAAGGAGTCCTGTGACAGATGGTGTGGCCCACACACAGAACATCACAGCAACCCACACCCGAGATATAAACAAAAAGGATTCAATACGCAGATGTCAAGCATTGTTGTACTGTTTTAATTTCCAATAACCAACAATTGGCCGGTACACTTCCAGACAAGACGACAGACGACGTGTATTTACAGTGAACACCGTGTACATCTCATCTCTTCACATGTACAGACATCCAAGCCAATCACTGTACAACATATTTACACTGTTGAACCTCGGCCGCTGAACTAACCGAGCAGGTGCAGGTGAGAAATGAATACCAGTGTTCACATTCACACTAACATCCTCCTACTGGTCTGTGAATATTTGCTACAGAAAAACTGAAAAAGAAACATTTGATTAATAATAATAAATGATTTAGTGGCTTTTAATCCAGCACCATAAAATAAAAGTAGATATGAGGCTCCGAATAAGAACTTTCTCTTTGTTTCGTGGAGACATCATGTTCCAAATATACACAGAATAATGATGCTAGTGTGCATGTAAATACACCCATGTGTAAATAACAGAAGAAGTGAGACTGTGAACATATAAAAAAAATTACCTTATAAAACTGTTTAGCTGCACACGGGGAACTGAACCTGTGCCTGCCCCTGCCACTGAGCTACATCACCCACAACAAGCAAAACCACTCCCACACTCCACTTACATTATATTTACAAATCATAGTATCATTCACATTTACATTTTAAGGTCATAAAGCAAATAATTATATACACTCTGTGGCAGTCATACATAAATATATGTATATACTGTTAAACTCTTCTGCATATGTTCTAAGTCATCTCTAAAGCTCTCGTAAAATCTCGCTCTGGTGCTTCAAGTATAAGTTAATTCACAGGAACATTGCTGCTAGCAGGGCTAAACTTCTTACAGGGAACTTTTTTTTGCTGGTGTGAAACTTAACTTGGAGGAAAAGCATACAGAGTTGATTTCATGTTGGGTATTTGTCCCTGTGTCCAGTAAATATGGTCTTATTACCAAGAAATTAATAGGCAGGTCTCCCACAGTGGAATGTTGTTCAGCATGACTCCCAATGGCCACTAGGTGCTGGCTCCAAAACACTCATTGACTTCAATTCAAAAATGGTCATTTTCAAACATGAAATACTCAGTCGATACATTCTGACATCATTACATAGATTTTGTTGTTCAGGTCTGGTCTTCAGTGAGTTTGAATGACAGGTCTGATTGAAGACTAGAACTGATGTCCAGTTTCATCCACACTGGACAGTGATTTCAGATTCAAGGGTGAGACTCGCCTCCTCACTCCTCCCTTCATATCCAAATATAGTCATTTCAGACCCCCCAAAAACATGGCCACGTTTGAATGTCAAACTCCTGGCTTCAAAATGCGAGTTCACCAACGACACCAACAGGTGACGTCACGTTAACGACATCAAGGTTGTGACTGAGCGAAAACCTCCAGGCCTGAAAAATGAAACCAGCCAAAAAAACTGCAGGTAATCCAACTTTACAGCAGAAGTCAACATGTTTACAGCCTGGTACCAGATACGTTATTGTTGCACACGTTTAGGGATTGAGTAACTTTTCGAGCCAGCCTCGAGTGGTCATTAGAGGAACTGCAGGTTCTCTCATTTCTTCTTTGGCTTTGCTTTTCAGCCTGAAGAGGTTGTGACCCACCCAGGTCTTCACCTATGCTGTGTTACACTGATGAGTTGAATAACAACACTGTGCACGTCTATTAGTCAAAAACAAGGAAATGATGTATCATCAAAAAAAAACAACAACTACGGTTTATCTTTAATTAATAATGCAACTCATTAGTGTAACACAACATACATGCAGATACATATCTCCATGTGGAATAAAGTCCCACAGGGTGCCTGGGATCATGGAGACTTGCATTTTAACTTTTTATATTGAGGCCATATTTGATCTCTACACAAAATGAAATCAACACAGTTCACCTGAAGTATTCGCAGAGCACTGTGTGGGATCACTACAGCACCCAGAGAAGCACTTCTACTCCATTTTCTTCAAAGTATATTGAGCCCCCAGCACCCAGCTGAAGCCCTGGGAGATCAGGAGTGAGAAGCATTGATTGTAATTCTTATTTTTTTAAAAATCCATTAACAGTAACTATGAGAAGTTCCCACTGCCAGCAGCACTTTCATAAAGTGACTCTGATATTTAAAAAAGAAAAAACCCACACCGACGAAAAATTAAAAACAAAAAACTGAATCCAGTGTGATTGTGATTGGGAAAAAAAAGAAAGAAAAGCACGTTGATCTGAGGTAGAGTGAAACAACGGGGACACTAAATAAAAACTCTGGTGAGGTGGTTGTGTTGATTGGATTTCATTTTGGTACCATCGAGAATTCGTTTGTTTCTCGTAGATTTTCTCAATTGTCTACAAGAGACTTTTCTTTTTGGACCTGTTACAGACGCACACACTCCTTCCTGTTCTGGTTTCTACAGACAGAATGAAAAAAAATCAAATAGATATTTTGTAATGTTCGGGTGGTTGACTCATCTCTCAGCTTGTCACATTCATACCCTGTTAGCTCAATAGCTCCTAGCAGGTGAGATACTGTACACTGTAAAAGAATAAAAACTCCTTAACTGGTCTAGAAAGAAAATAAAAACAGTAACTAAAAAAAATTCTTCAACAACATCATCAACAACAACAAAAAGAGTATAAATCAACACTGATGTTTTGGCTGCCTTGAATATGTTGCAGACTTGTTTTCTTTGTACAACACAGCATTAAAATACAGCTTCCAAATGATACAGCTAATGGTAAAAACACCTTTTCTTGTTTATCACAAAGAAACAATCAACAACTTCAAGCTTAAAGATGAACAAAAGAATAATCCTTCCACCTCAAACACATCTTTCTATTTATGGGATTTTTCAAGTGGGCGTGTCTCAAAACCAGCCACACCCTCCCATAACAAAAGCAAAACATATTTGGTCCGTCCTCTTGCCGGTCAAATGATGGTCTCCATTAATACCGTGGCATCCCTGTTGGCTCCGCCCTCTTTGAACTCCTCGGTCTGATCACATGATGACATCTTATTTGTAGCTCTTTGCCTCCGCCCCTTCATTAAAGAAACATCCTGATTGGTTACAAGATGTTAGGGCCCTTGCTCCTGGTCAGTGAAGTCCCACCTTCAGGCAAAGGGACAAAGCAGCTGGAGCTTCTTGTGTGTTAATCACAATCTTCTGACAATAAAAGTACACTTGGCCTCACTGTGCGGCAAAGAAAATGTGTTACTGGGTCTTTTTGTTGCAAAATGTCAATCAGTCGAACCGCACCGCACTTCATTGGTTGATCCACCTGTCCATTAAACGATACTGTCCTGCAGCAGTGGCTCAAAGTCCTCGTCACTGGCGGTGGGAGGAGTTTCCTCATCGCTGCCCGGGAGGGGTGTGTTAATGTGGACTCCAGCCAGCGAGGACATCGACTCTTTGCTGTCCGGGCGAGGTTTGTCGCTGAGGGACAGCTGAGAGGAGGAGGAGGAGCATGAGGGTTTCTCTGGGATGAAGAGAGCCACAAGGAAGGCGATGACCACGGTGCACGCACCCAGCAGGAAGGGAGGACCAGGGATGAGCGCTCGCTGAGAGAGAAGAAGAAGAGAGCAGAACTGGTTTAAGTATGTCCACGATTATTATCTCCTGAAAACAAGGAAATCTGAATGTATGCAGCACATTCAAACTGAAAGTACTGTAGTTCATTTTTTATGATGCAAAAGAAGGTCAGAAATGCTTCTTTAATTTTCTACAGGGATGTTTCAGGCCATGTTCACACTTGTTTGGTTTCATGCGTCTCAGCTGATCGGATCACAAATGGACAACACTAAATACAAGTGTGAACGACCACCAAAACACACAGATCTGATCACTCAAACCACATATGGAGGTGGTCTGGGACACATCTTTTGTACTGTAAACTCTAATGTGTCCTGATGGCCCAGATAAGGACATGACAGAAGAATCTGCTGCTTTTCTTGTGTTTAGTCTAATTTGTCTTGTCCATTTCGCACTGAATGAATAAAACTGACTGGACTAGCAGGCTCCTGTCTGGCTGTTAGTTCTGCAAATATGGTCCAAAATAAGTCAAGTGGACTGTCTGACATAATAACCTCCGTAATCCTCATCTGGTCGTCTATTTGTGAGCAGTGTCAGGAACTGATGTGTGAGAATGGATGCTGTACCTCAGTGGGACTGTGCAGAGGTAGGGGGTCAATGTTGAAGTCTCCCTGGATGGGGTCCATGGTGTTGAGCTCGACGTTGAAGAGGAAGAAGATGAACCCGTACAGAGCTGGACCGAGACCATTACACAGGCCTCTGATCCCTGTGATCATCCCCTGGACCACACCTGCAGGGAGGGGGGGCAGAGACAGGTCATGGGACTGAAGACATGGTGTCATTGCTGAGAAAGCAAACACCGTATCTGCTGATTGTATTTCACTACCAGCTGGTCCATTTCACTGCCTGGTTGCGCAACACAAAGTTAAAATCTATAACAACACACCGACCTATCGATCAGAGGAGAGATTGTCACCTTGTTTATCAGGATCAGCAGACTGCGACACCAGAGCAGAGACTGCTGGGAAGGTGATGGAGGACATTGCTGCAACAGCACCAGCCGCCCACATCATCCTATTAACACACACACACGGGAAAAGACAACAGAGATGAATGCCAAGAGGATGTTCTGTTTATTACTTTGAGCATGGTCTTAGTTTCTGATTTGATGGTTCACACACACTCAGGACTCACCATGGCTCTGATCCAAAGCCGTACCAGGCCAGCTGAAGGATCTGGAAACCCAGACCCAACAGAACAGTGTTTTTATTCCCCAGAGTTCTCATCAGCAGCGTGAGGAACAGGGTCTGAGGACAGAGGGGATGAGGACATGTTTCATTTCATACTTTCACATAATTCAAGAAGTACAGGTCAGTAAATGGTAATGGGGCCTTTATAGCTTAGCTTAGGTCTACAGTTTTGTTGCCCGGCAGTTTAGTAAGAGTTGTGTCCATTTCCACTTTTCTGTCTGTGTAAAATAGTGAAAGCTGGTAGTAGCTATCTATTGTTGCAGAACACAACATTAAAATTGTAGCTACTTGTGAAAGGTGTGCTGAATTACAGCTGACTGTAATCCAGTTATGTAAAATGGTGAGTGTAACTGGAGCATGAATAACCTGTGAAGTGTCTGTGTGTGTTACCTGTGCTACGATGGACAGAATTCCCACCACACCTATAAAAACAGCGATTGTTGTGGAGGAGAAGTTTATGACCTGGAGGGACAGAAATACAGTTATTTTTATTGTAAATGCTCATTTCTAAAACAAAGAATCATTTTTGTAGGTAATATATCTCTCCAGGACAAAGTCAGAAAATTAAAGCAATCATAGCAGCACCTGTCTCAGGTAGAGGAAGAAGCTGGAGTACTGTCCAGCCTCTGGCAGGTAAGACAGGAACACGGTGATGCAGATCAATAAGACTGTGGAGTCCTGACCCACTTTCCTCAGAGACTGAAGCAGAGAAGAAATACAACACCAGCACTGTCAGTCAGTCTTCAGTTAGCAGCTGGGATTCAAAGGGTAAACGTTACAGTGAAATGCATCTGACTCATCTCTCATTTCAGTTTATCATTATTACCCCAGCAGTAAGGTGCATCCATGCATCGTGTAATCTCATAGTATCTTTAAATAATTAAAACACGAGGTGCCTTTGCCCACGTGTTCATTTTACAAACTGTGTCTAAAAACACAGAAGAGCATAAAATCATTGTAAAAAGATTTCATACAATTACAAACACAGCAATATCCTACGTGCTCATTTTCTAACAACTAGCCAATCAAATTACTGTACAGTGATTTATTGGTTACTGACAGCGAAGGGGTCGGCCTGCTCCCAGGATATGGGTGCCCCCCAGGTGTTGAGCCTCATCTTGTCCGGCAGAGACTCGGGCACGGCCAGCAGGATGAAGCAGATGTCGGCCAGGGCGATCAGCGTGGCCAGAAGAACCACCAGGTTGTCCCCGTACCAGGCAGACAGGTACGCACCGATGGCCGGACTCGTCACCAGGCTGGCTGCGAAGGTGGCCGACACCTGAGGGTTAAGAGGACAGAAGGAAGGAATTTCAGAGGATGGAAAACCCAGAAAATGGGTTATTCCTCTAATTATTCTTCTTTGTACCATCCAACTTGGCTTAGCTTAGCAAAAGGGAGGGATTGCCAGTCAATGTCCTTAAATTATGTAAAAGTCTTGGAAGAAAGCCAATGACTCAGCAGCACCGTCCAGTCATTGGTCTGATCATATGAAATCATTTTAGGTTTGTCTCCTTCGACCATATTTGATTTCAGGGACAATATATCAAACAGAAAGTCTTACCAGACCGTAGGCTGTACTCCTCTCTCTTTCATCCGTCACATCAGCAACGTAGGCGAAGATGACGGAGAAGGTGACAGAGAAAGCTCCAGACATGGAGATCATGGCGAAGTACCACCTAAGAGGATGAGCAGATGCGAGAAAGACGGCTTCAGTTTCAGGCAGACAGACAGTTTTACTGAAGCAGGAGTGTCCTACACTGACCCTCTGAACTCTCCGACTGAGAACTGAGAATCTAACTTGGATTTGATGAATTAGAGCAGTGTGTCCCAACCCACAGGCCTGTCAGATGGATTCCCTCATCAACACAGCCTTTCATGTTAATATGTGTTAATCTGAACCCACACCAAACTGGATCTTACAGAACACATAATTAGATATTGTTAAAATAACCAGTTTTATTTATTATTTTAGGCTACATATAATTTAACCTTTCATTCACTACTTTCAGCTCATTTTCTATCACCTTTAACCTATTTAACCTGTTACTTTTTACTTATTAGAACCATGTCTAGACTACTTTCAGTTAACTGTTTGATCTTAGCAATTAGCTTACCATTCATCACTCATGGTCAAGTATGTTTAACCTGTTTAGAAATTTAAACTTGCCATGTTAATTATTCATCACCTACTTCACTCCATCTAGTCATACTTTTAATTAGCTCTTTTGGCTCTTTAAACTTCTGAGACCATGTTTTAGGACCATGACATAATCCTATGTTATGGTTACCCACACAACTTGGCCTGTATCTCTTCTGATTATTATGCAAACAGAGAACACTGAGTCCTACCAGGGGCTCAGCCTCATCAGAGGGATCGGAGCACAGGTGAAGAAGACAGTGACCAAGAGGAAGGACCGCCTGCCCCATACATCTGATAATGCACCAATCAGAGGAGCAGACATGAATGACAGCAGACCCTGGAAAGAAAGAAGCAGAGTCAGTAACAACATAAACGATCCTTTGGTAATGTGTCTGCAACAGTGAAGTGCACAAAGATTAAGTTACTGCTAGTGGTTATTCAGAGCCTGTGAAAACAAATAAATAATGCATAAGTAAATAGCCCTGGTTATGTCATAGTGTTGAGAACAAATAGAGGATGGTTCTTACCTTCACACCCTGAATGAGTCCATTCATCAGGAACGTATGCTGGGGAAATGTTTCATGTAGAACCTGTGAGAAAAGGTACAAACTCACACTTTAGTTTCAGCAAAAAATGTAACTTCTTGAGCAAGATCCAAACTACGGATCTTGTTTTACAGATTGCAGTCTGTATAGTTTGCTAAACATGATCCAAACTGTTATTTTTTCTTTCTACATAAGCCAATTTATCTTGCTCTACACAGGCCAAAATATTCTTTCTATCCACAAGCTCCACATTGAGTATCTTGTGCCACTGGATCTATATTAATGATCTTGGTCCTTAAGGTGCATATTACTACATTAGACCCACATTAAGTATCTTGCTCCACACAATTCAAACGACATATGTGGCCCAACCAGCTACTTTTTGCACACTGCCATATGAGGGAGCAAAATTCCCCATATGTATTCACAGAAAGTATCATGCTTCACAATATTCAAATATTTTTTTCTTCCTTAAGATCCACACTAGGTATCCTCCTCCACAGATTCACAAAAGTATCTTGCTCTACGAGATCCAAACTATATGTCTTGCCCTGTGAGACATAAACTGCTCCATAAGATCCAAAATCTTTGTCTTGCTTTGCAAGACTCACACCAAGTATCTGCTGCTAAAGATCCAAACTATCTATCTTACTTGACAAAATTGTTATTATGTATCTTGTTAAACAAGATCTAAATTAATTACTTTCCTCCTCCAAATACAAGCTATTTATCTGGCTCTGTTTAAAGAAACCATCTGTTTATCTCACTTCACAAGATCCAAACTAAGTATCTTGGTCCACGCCAAGTATCTTGTTTTACAAGATTCACAGCACGTGTCTGCTGCTGATGATCTAAACATAAATTAATAATATTATAATAATAAACTTATAAAATATTTTGCCCCTTATATACCAGGTCTTAATATATATGATATTCATTGGGACACCGGCTCTGTGATATGATGTGACTTGAATCTCCACATGGGAGCTGGTCCCTATCCAGCCCTGCATGAACCCAGGTAACTGCCAGCTGCTCAGTCTGTTGATGCAAAACCCCATCTTCCCACCACCACGCAGTGTTACTCACAGTGAGCATAGGCGTGGTGAGTAAACCCCAGGCGAAGAACTCCAGGAAGATCACCACCACTGCATGATACACGCTGGGCCTGCCGATGCCCTGCTGGAGCTGGAAAACAGTGAGAAAAACAAATCACACACTTTGAAATCACAATTACATTTTAACGTGACTCACATTTTAACAGGACTCTACAAATAAAGGGAGACTCCAGCAGTTGGTATCAGTTTCATCATCAGAGTTACATCTCTCTTCATGGTCACGGACTCATTGCTCAGCGACTATTGAAATGATTAGTCGACTAATTGGATTATGAATTGCATACTAATTAAATGGCTCTTATTTCGCTATCAGCTTCTGAATTTATCATGAGGTTGTTTAAATGATGTGCTAATTAATAATAAGGACAGAGAGATGTCTCACTCTGTTGACAAACATGTCTGCTGTCAATAGTCTAAAATTATATTTGCTGGCAACTACTTTTATTATCAATTTCTGTCGACAATGTGTACTAACTGTTGCACCCCTACAACCAATACTGTTACAGTCTGCAAAGCTGACCCTGATGACATCACGGTGGCAGGATCAGGGTTTTTTTTCTACAAATTTTTAAACAGCGTCTGTATTACAAACTGAAAGAAAGTCCATCCAACAGGTTTGTGACAGCATTCAACTGGAACTCATGACTAATACACTGGAAGTCATCTTAAAAAAAATCCTTGACGTTTGATTATTGGACATAAGTGGCAAGACCAAGTCTGGTAGTCAACGGCAACGCGAATGCTGAAGGACTCCTCATTGTTCAGACCACATTAGTTTATATTAACCTTACTGTTGGGCACTTGGACACATGATGAGCTTAAAAACATCTGAACACTGGACGTCAATAATATTCTTTAATGACGTTTAGATATTTAAATGATTTTTCTGAACCATAAACGAGTGACCTTCATATTTAAATGTTAGAGCTCCTTTAAAGAAAGATGAGGTCCTTTCATGTTCTTATTGGAAATTTTAAAAAATGTAAAAACATATCAGACACAATCCATATCTTTGAATTGTTGAATCAGTCAAATTATCCATTTACAAAAATTACAGGCAAAAAAGCATCACATCATTAAAGAGTGAATTGTAACTTTTAATAGTTACATTGTTTTTTGGTGCACTAGTAGGAACAGATGATGACATACACCCACTCCCTAACACTGCTGAGTTGTGCCCGATTAAAAGAGACCAAGTATTAAAACTAGAGCATCCCACATGAAATGATTACCAGCTTAATGACATAGATGCAGAGGATTTGGGTGGAAAAATGGACCATTTGCTATCTTTAGTTTGAATAATAAGTTCTACTAACACAGATTTAGAGTACTTAGATAATGAGTTACTGCGCTACACTCGATGGCTACCTCGCTTTCCTCTATTGCTGTGCTGCAACACTTTTTGTAATTTGTAGATATCATGATTTAAAATGAAAACCTAAAATGGAAAGAGAAAATGGATGCAGATATGAAATTAGAAGTTGAATTTCAGTGTAGAAATCCTGTGAAACTACCATCATTACTTAATGATTAAACAGCAACAGGCTACAATTAACACAATTTATAATTTTCCATGTAAACAGTGTCTCCAATACAAAGCCTGAGTAAGATCTGAAGAACGTTTTTCAAATTTCTCAACGGAAAATCCACCAAACTACTACTAAACAATGCTGCATCCATGTTATTAATAGTAGTACTAGGAGGCGTCTTCACTAACTGTGGCACGCTCTCCAACCTGCTAAAAATGGCAGCTGCAAGTTGTGTTTTTATAACTGATACAGCCTTGTTCTGTTACATGAGGGGACTCGTTGTCCTGTATGTTAGACAAAACATTTAAAGATGTTAACTTAGACACCTGAGAAAGTGTGATGATCTCACCATTTTGTATCTTTTCATGGACTAAACAAGTAATCAGTTAAGAGTGTAATGAAAATCCTGTGGATTGGTCGATCTGCCTCAAACAGCTGATTTAGCCTTGTCTACATTTTCATTATCTCTCCATTCACATGTGTTGACCCCTTTCCACATGATAGTTTCTGCCCCTAGGACACACTGTGACTCTTCCCAGACAAAACATCTGTCCTGCTGCTTAACAAGGGGTTCTGAGCATCTGATCAAACCACAAACTAGCCATTCAATTGGGTCATGGAGAGGGGGAAGGCTTAAATGGGCCAACTCACTGGCCTGTTGGAAGAAGTTGGAGTACCCGGTGAAAACCCCACCAACAGGGAGAGCATGAAAACTCCACAGAGAAAGGATCCAACCCAGAACTTAAAAGCCATGAGGCGACAGTGCTAACCACCACTTTACAAACTATAAATGACTACAAGATGATCTGGGTTTGTAGACGCTCCAGTGATCAACAGATTAATCAATTGATGGAACTATACATCAGTTGCAGCTCTAGTTTGGTTCCCTTGCACATGTTCACTGCTGATCTCTGAACGGTAAACCCATAGACCGTATAAAGAAATGGACGAAGTAACTGGGTTTCAAAAATCAGGCCCATGCAGAAATGCAAAAAGAGCAATACTCCCGACACTCCCAGTCACTACATGCTGGCTCCAATTGAATACAGTTTTTTCCACAAGTCATTGTGATGTCATTAGCTAAGTCCGTCTGAATATCAGTTTGTCATTAAAGCCCCAGTCCCAGCTGGAAGCACAAATTTAGGGATTGTACATCTCCTGCATTTTTTTGAGGTCCCAAAGGTAAGATGTTGAGGTTGAGATGTCCTCGCCAACACAAATGAGATTTTGGACGTGCATGCTTCATAGAGGCAGTACTGGACATGCAGCAGTCTTGCAGCAGGCATACGAGTGTTGCACTTCCTCCATACTCTTGCTTTACTTTGTATGTTGTAAGTGCATCCGTCATACTCCACACAACTTGCTCCCATTTAAGTGTCAAACTCCTGGCTTCAAATTGTGAGTCCACAAACCAACAGGTAATGTCACGTCAACTTAATCCGCTTCCTTCCACTGTCTATGCTTTACACCTACAAACTAGAGTAGAAATACTAGCAAGTAGCTAGAGATGACAATGGCTAGCCTCAGGATGTTAGCGATTAGTATATGCATGCCAGTGCCCCACAGTGACTAGTAGGTAAAGTGCGAGGCAACAACACTTGTGCCGGTGCAGCTGATTTACCATATCCAGTGCATTGCTGAGGTACATATGTAACTGACATGGCTGACCATAGAGTGATGAGGTAGAGATCCTGCTGGCCTGTTAAACTGGTTACATCCATTTCTGGCTCTGACCCAAGGCTCCTCCAACCTCTCAGTCGTCTTATTTTGGCACAACTCCTGCAGCGAACAAAAAATCTATTCCTGTCGACTAACTGTTCAATCATCCAGTCAGAACATAAAATCAGAAAATAGAGAAGAATCTCCATCACAGGTGATCTTCTAGCCAACAAACTCCCAAAAATAGATTGACTTTACAATCACAGAAATCAAAAACATTTGCAAAACTCTTCATTTGGTATGGTGTCTATTTATTACAGTATAGATAAAATAAGATTCCTCTTAATTAATCCCTGAAGAGAAATTAAGGACATTCCAGCACCACACATTTTCACACAGACACCTGTATAAAATAAGATAAAATAAAATAAAATAAAATACAGAAATATAAAAATAGGAACATTTTAAATACTAAAGATGTAGATTAAAGATGTAATAAGATGGTGATGGGATCTAGTAGATGTAGAAAGTGTAGTAAAGTGCCAACAGTTATAGTTAATAGGCCAATGTGTATGTTATTTTTTAATTTATCATTAGTTTTAGGCTTGCCATTAGACCTGTGTGTAATTTATTTCTTATTTGTCAGCTGAACATTATTGTCATTACACATTAGTCTCCTGGTTGTTTTGTCCCTAGATCTCAAGGTGATGTAGTGAGATCACAGAGATAATCAGTTCAAAACGACAGAGAAAATACAACAAATGTCTAAAATGTGCAACACATTGCCTTTATCAGAGGTGGTGGTGATATCTAACGTTGTATGAACAGGTGTTGCTGAGGGTCTCTGTGGATGTATGGCTGCTGTTGTTCACGGTGGCTGTTAAAATGGACGCTGAGTGAGGCCGTGGAGGCTGTGGGGAGCTGGAGCTGCACAGTGTGTCCGCCCTGGGTGGATTTCAGGCAGAGAGTTGTTATGTAACAGATAATGGATCCATCCTCACCACATCAGCATCGCTGCTAAGCCGAGACGTCCACGGCCACATTGAACCTGCTGTGTCTCCATTACAGCACCAGCTCACCTCCAGCCATTTTGGACCAAACCTGCTCTTTTCAGGCTCCTTCTTCATTTCTATTTTTAGGTTTTTTGTTGGGTTTTTTTGGCTCGGGTTGTCATTGTTGTAACATGTTAATCACAGTACCGTTCACATTAGCTGTAAACAATGATGTATAAACAGTTAAATCAGTCTAATTATGCTTTTAATTTAGTTTTTTCTGACGTTATTTTAAAATGATTCGTTTTTTTAAAGCAGCACCGACTATATATTCAGACTGCTTTAATACCTTGTTATGTCATACACTGGCAGACAGTTATTTAATTATTTTTTTAGAGGAATTAATGCCTATACGTGGGAATTACGGCTGCACAGTGTATGTAGTTGAGCTGAATTAAATAGACAGCCACAATAAAGTTATATTTTCAATATAAAATCTCTAGAATTGATGCAGGATAAATCTTGGTGCGTGTTGAAGGAAGAAAAAGATGTGAGTAAAATGGCGGGTCGTCCACTAACCGTCGCTCCGTCCTTCATGATGATCTTCTTGACCAGCACCACCCGGCCGGTGGTCACCGGCGGCTCCCCCGCCATCTCCTC
>OOFC01000463.1:21615-45939 GCA_900323345.1 Pseudochromis fuscus
CTCTGTAGCTATTTAGCCCCGAAAAGGCTAAACCGAACCGAGCTGACGGATAACAACAATAATAATAATATTTATAAATCTCAGCCGGTACCGTCCACGGTGTCTCACAGTACGTCCGCCGTCACTCTCAGCTCCCACAGTCCGCAGCTCGCGCGCTGATCCCGAACCGCGTCAGTTACTCTGAAGCACGAGGACATCCGCCGTAGGTGCAGCTGCTTTTCACAACAAGAGCATCACAGTAGTTAAATACTGATCAATCTGCATGAGTTTTACAAACCCAGCTTTATAACTCACACTATTAAATATGCTGGGTTGTTTTTACCTCACATTCGGTAAATATAATAGACTAACTACGCGCTGGGTTAATTTGATCCAGTAATAGAAGAAAATTGAGGAAAATAGAGGGTAAAAAAACAAACTATCTTAAAACAACAAAATGTTGCATAAAACACCAAAGTGTTGGGTAAAAACAACAAAACCTTGGGTAAAAACTACTAAATGTTGTGTTAAATCAACTACAACCTTGGTGAAATCAAGAATATACTGGGAGGACAATATAATAATGGGGAAACAACAAAATGGTGCAAAATGTGTTAAAACAATAAACTGCTGAGAAAAACAATAAAGTGTTGTTAAATACTAAGCTAAATAGGAGAATCTATTTTGAATGAGCCTATATGATCTCAGAGCATTTCAACCAATGAGAAAACTGGAAAGATTTTTCTCATTGGTTGAAATCTTCTAACATAATATGGGCTCAGTGTGTGGAAGCTACACATGGTGAGTGAGACTAAAAATGAATGAAGCAAGCTTGACATCACCCGTAGGACTCACATTTTGAAGCCAAGATATATGCATTTGAACATCACCATGTTGGTTATTTGCAGCCAGAAGTGACCATATTTATATGTGACTGAAGGTGTTGGGTCTGACCATTATATCCGAGATCACTGCCCAATGTGTATGAGACTCGACTTCAGTGCTGCTCTCATTGGAAACCAGACATGTTGATCAAACTACCCTAAATATTCCTCTTTTTGAAGTCTAATATTTATTTGACTGAGAAGATGAGTCACTGGGAAGACAAGTTGATTTTAGCTAATGACATCAGAATGATGTGGGGAAAAAAGCAGTAAGACTGCATAATGGCAGCTCAGTGGTGGCATTATGACCGTCGTACAGAAACTCACAACTTTTTCATAAATGGTCAAATATGACTAAAATTATGGGCTCTCAGTATTACAGCTGTCGACCACTTCAAGTTTAGAAGCTCCATATTCCTTTAATGCTTCATTTATTCTGAAAGCCAGATCGCTTCACTGCCTGTCTCATCAAATGAATTGATGTACTCCGGGTTGGTCCGTCAGAATTTTATTTATTCAGTTTAAATATTTCGTGTTTATATTTTAATGACCGACAGACGAGGTTATAGTACATAAAACACAAAACACGAGCATTTAGTTTAAAAACCACGGAAATGATGGAGAATAACAACAAGACGGAGCCTAACAGCAGCATCTCCAGGGCACAAGCCCGACCAATCAGCTGCCGACAAAATCCTACCTTCACAATAAAAGCAACTAACCAAAACACGCACTTAAAAAACACTTAAAAATAGTTTCTGTTTCACATTTACAGTCAAAACCTTCAACTACTTTTATTCACGCTATTTATTTTAATCTGTGTGTATTCCCTCAGCTCGTGTGTTCACAAATTGAAGATCGTGATTTTTTTTTATTTTGAAAATGAAGACGCACCCCCGCTGGAGTGACAGCGGCCGACGGAGGTGAAGAGACGGTCCTTCACGTGTAGGAGGCTGTGGTTTGTTGTGCGGGCGCGCGCGCTCGCGCGCGTGTGTGTGAGTGAGGATGAATAAAACATGATCAAAAAAAGAGCGGCGGCGGTGGGAAACGTGACATGCAGACTTACATCATCAATCAGCACAGAATCAGACGACAGAAGGCTTACACCATTTTATTTTGAGATGCTGTCATATTTCAATTCGTCATTCTTTCTCAAAACATAGGTATGAGGAGGATGCCATTTTGTTTCATCGACTTCATCCTTTAGGGTTCACAGAGGAGGCAGTGGCCTGAATGCTGTCTGTGTTTACACTTCCACTGCCTTAGATTTAGAATTGGAAAAACATGGACAGACTTTGAATGTTAGAGGACTCTGAGGCAGAAATAAGCTGTGATCATGATCTTATCAGATGTTAGACAGTGTCAGCAGAGACGAGGAAATCAAAGTCTTCCTCCCTGACTTTAAGTTAGCTACAGAGAGCCTGCAGCAGCTGCTGTACTGGGGGGGAAATCTCTAGTCAAAAGCAAATGATAGACATTTCCATCACATAAAAAATGACACATTTTCCAGCTGAAGGATCCTTCTCTTATCCACAGATAAATACAAGTGATTCAGCATCTGTCAGCTGGTGCATGCAGCGAATTGGGAGGGCAGATTTGTAAACTACTGGTTCTGTTTGCAAGGCAGGTGCTGTGATTTCAGGATCTGCCGGCTTTTGGAGAATACTGTATTTAGTAAATAAGTGGGCTAGAGCAGTGACTCTAAATTATAGACTATAGAAATGAAAGAAGCAAGTGTGATGTCAATCATTGGTTTGCAGACTCTGGTTTTGAAGCCAGGAGTTTGGTATTTGAATATCTGAATGTCACCATGTTGGTTTTTTGGAGCCAGAAGTGAACATATTTGGATATGAGGGGAGGAGTGAGGAGGTGGATCTGACCTTTGAATCCGAGTATGTATTGAGTGTAACTGAGGTGAAAATTACCATTTTTCAATTTAACTCTTTCGGAGTCAGAGTTTTTTGGAGCCAGCATCTAGTGGCCGTTGTGAGTATTTTACTTTTTTGCACTTCTGCACTCTACGCACTAAACAAAGGTGTTGTTTTGTTTTTTTTAACTCAGAACTTGGTAAATATTGGACTAATGACATGATGAAAATGCAAGTAAAATGGGCTGTTTACCCAACATTTTGTTGTAAAATCTTTGAGTCAAACAGTACATAACAAACATGAATATCATCTGGATTTATATCTGCAGGCACTGGGACATTTCTCTGTCTTTTTTCATCACCCTCAGTTGTTCTTCAGCTCCTCTTCCTCTGTCTATTCTGTTCTGCTTCCTCTGAGTTTGTCGCCCTCTGTCTCTCTTCACTTGTAACTACACTCCTCCGTTTTCTTACTGTGTTCTGTTCAATGCCGACCCACTCTGCTGTGCATTGTGTTTGGAGGCGTTGCTAGGAGACAGCGTACCTGCAGAGAGGGAAGTGGAGCTTACCTGTAAGCTGAGATGCAGAGGACCACTGCTGGACTGTGAGCTGAGGTGACTGCCTAATACAACTTCAATAAAACAACAGCAAAACAAAGAAGAGAAAACTACAGCAGGTAGGTTTCATCCTGCTGGTGTTGTTTTGTTCAACATGGCCACACTGTCCTCTACCTTTGGTATTTTCATTAAATTTGATTTGATCATACAGGTGCAGTGCCACCTAGAGGAGAGATTGATTTAAATTTGATCATTTAATTGCAATTTCAGAATGTGTTTAGTTGCAATAAGTTGTCACACCAAACTGCATATCCAAAAATATTGTAAAACCAAATGGTAACACCACAATGGAATTAAAAGACAGATTATTATTGTTTACACGTGGAAGAGAAAAGATGTTGCCCATTTGAGATGTACAAAATATGTACAAAATATTTTTCATTTCAGCTCCAAAGGGAAAACCAATAGTGTTTGTATTTACTAATTGTGTTTCCCAGGTTACCTCCCTATGAGTACAGCTTTGGTTTCCTTCTTCCATAGACTATATGTAAAAGATGGACATAGCCACCAGGTCTCAGAGGTGAAGTAAATGTGGAAGTGCAAAAAGCTGCAATACCACTGATGGCCACTAGATGCGGGCTCCAAAAAACTCTGCCTGTAAAGGACATCAATACATTTTTCCCCACAAGTCATTCTGATGTCATTAGCTAAAATCAACTCTTCTTCACATGGATCTGGTGGTCCATGGACGGTGTCCTTGGGTTCAAGGGTCAGACCCACCTCTTTACACCTCCCTTTATATCCAAATATGGTCACTTCTGGTTCCAAAAAAACAACATGGCGATGTTCAAATAGCCAAACCTGTAGCTTCAAAGTGCGAGTCCACAAACCAGCGGGTGATGTCATGGGGACTACATCTATCTCTTTTGTACAGCTAAGGAGTAGAGCTAGCATAGCATTAGATGGCATCGGACATACTTCTGAAGACAAAGTGTTATGGATATGCAGCTCTGGCGACCCATCTTGCAACGAGCGCTGCTGGTCATTGTACACTTACAAGAGCAGTATGAAGAACTTATATGAAAAAAATTTAAAAATAACTTATCAAAATGTGAAGGTGTCACAACTTCTGCACACTTCATGGATTACAAGCAAAACACTTGTAATGATGAACACCACATCCTTGTGTACGTGTGTGTGTGTATGTGTGTGTGTGTGTGTGTGTGAGACAGTCGACGTGAAGATGGCTTTAGCCAGCGGTCACTGGCTGGAGAAGGAGGTGAGGGGAGAAGGTCCAAGTCCCAGGTGAGTCTCACTGTTCTCGACATGGCCTCCACCCTGAATTTTGGGAGCATGCTGAGCAGGACAAATGCTACAGATTAACAGTCATCAGTGTTGAACAATAACAGGTAACCTGCTTAACTCTACAGACACGGTCATGCTTTGGCTGTGGCAGGAAATGTCGCCTTTCTGTTTGGAGGAGCCTGCAGCATCAGCCAAGAGGTGTCTTCAACACTTCCTTCCTAAATATGAAAACAACATGGAGTCTGGATTGTCCCTGTTTCTGTTAATCTGTGTCTTCTTATTTACTCAGGGGGACAGTCCTGTTTACTTCAGTGATTTCTACATGCTAACAGGTATAAACTAAAGATCCTGATTACACTCTGTTGCACCCAGTTCATAAAGTCCTGAAATTTATGTTTAATCCACTAAGGTTCAGTTTTGACCATTACTACAGCTGTGAAACAATGGAGTTGTTGTTTTCTTTAAACAATAAAGAATAAAAAAATGTATGCAAGCATAAAAGGAAATACACTAAACACACAATGGATTTTACTTAGAAATAATACAGGAACAAAGCTGTTCTCTTAAAAGCACCATAACAAATATAAATACATTCAGTTGTAATATTTAATAATTATTTCATTAATATTATTAAAGTAATTTTTTAGACAAAACAAGGACTTAAAGATGTCAAGAAACACAATTATCACATGGTTATTATTTATTAAGTGATTTTTTTTTATTAAATTAAATTGATCGGTTCCATGTATGAAGTCAGTTTCATTCAGGTAAATATAAGATGTCATGGGAACTGTTGAACATATATATTTTAACCTACATATTGTTTTTTTGTGTACCATTTTTTATCTCTATTGTCAGTGGAACAAATAACAATAATAAAAGATATTATTATTATTATTTTGTAGTTACTCCTGATGATGTGACGTGGGAAGAAATTCCTCAGAGTGGAGACGTTCCCTGTGCCAGAGAAGGACACACCCTCTGGTAAACTGCATCATTCATAACGTCTATTAGTAATGATTATACTGTGTTTTTATTGAAGACAGAAAGGTTTACATGCATGACTATACTCATCTCTTTGGGCTTTTATGTAGTTTTTACAATTATTTTTACTGTAACGTTCTGTTCTTTTAACTATTTTTCTTTCTATCTTTCTATTTTATGCTTTTAATGTTATTTTTATTGCTTTTATTTAATGTATTTATTGATCTTTGACTCTTTGGCTTTGATTCTAAAATATTTTAAAGTACTGTAGATCTGTATGAAAGCTGCCAATCAGAAAACTGGGAGGATTTTTCTGATTGGTTGAAATGCTCTGATGTCACATGGGCTCAGTATGTGAAAGCTAGTGAGTTAGCCTCCATCATGGCAGCCCAGGACTGTCAAACAAAAACACTATGTAGCTTCCATGTACTATTCCTTTAAATGGAGACCCACACTTGTTACTTTGTTGCTCCAGAGAACCACATCAGAGAGTCCAAGGCTGGATTTAACGTCAGTGGGATCAGCCGTAGACGATACAGTACACACTGCAGTGTTTTGTTTCTTCTCAGTGTGGTGAAAGGGAGGGTGTATCTGTTTGGAGGAGCTTCTCATCCTGACGCTGCTGAATGTCTCCCAGGAGTCTACAGCTTTGACATTGGTAAATATGTTATATTACAAGAGGAGGAGAAGACCTTCATCGTGGTTTGTGCTTGTACTGAAATGCTATGAAAGTATTTCTATTTTCTAACAGTGTCTCTGACCTGGGAATGCTTAGAGGTCGGGGGCGTGGCCCTCAGAGCACTCAGACACAGCTCTGTCGCCGTTGGAGACAACATCTATGTGTACGGAGGCACTGTGGGCGGGAATCCAACTGATGACCTCATGGTCTTCAACACAGGTCTCAAATAAATAGAAATACATCAGTGTAGCTGTCATCTTTACTTCCTACTTTTCTATAAGATGACCAACAGACAAAGACTGAAAACATCCCGCTAAAGATTTGTGTTTCGACTCATCCCTCCTCTGTTTCAGTGTCTCTAATGTGGACGCCGGTCAAAACAAGTGGATCGCTGCCTCCTGCTGTGTGAGACCCTTTCCTTGTGTGATGGTGTCAACAAAAAAGTTCCAAAAAAAGGGATATTAACAGGAACAGTGTGTGGGATTGTGGATTGGATCCTTGTCTTTGATGTAGATTGGTGACATTTGAAACCTCTTGATCAACAATTTGCAGTTTTATTTTTGATGTTGTACTTTGTTATTCAATGATGGGACCGTGAAAAAAACGAAGCTATAATGACATGAGCGTTAAAAAGTGAAAGTTTGTCTATTGTCAGCTACTGCAGAAACATGGTGGTGCAAGGTGGTGACCTCTGTAACACAGGGGCCACTCCTTATGTAGACGTGTGAAGGTAACACCAATAAAAACGTAGTTCGTACTAATATTTTCTATTTTGACTGCCCAAATATTATAGACTGTTGATTTCATAATAGAAAGTCAGATGTTATGGACCCTTCCCAGATAGCAAAAATCATGCAGCCCAGATGTACCGTAACATCTGGCCCAGATCCGGCAGACGGACTCGGGCCGGCGTCTTTATGCACACCGGCCCAATGGTGGCACGGATCCAGATGCGGCCCAGATCAGGAAATTGACAGTAAAACGAGTGCGACTGTTGCGTGGATTTGCCAGTCTGAAGCCGGATCCGGCCCAGACTCAGCAGCTGTCTGGGTTAACTACACACCTTGTGTCATTGATTGAAATTTTAGATCCATTGCTGAAATTGTTAGTGTTTGTTTGTGTGTGTGTAGATGGGGCCAGAGTTTTGCTCTAGTTGGTGATCAGGTGTTCATGTTTGGAGGTTACGGAGAAGGAGGAGACTTCTGCAAAGACCTGTATGTTCTCAATACAGGTAAATGGTAATTTATTTCATCTCAGAACATCTACTTGTGTCTTCTCTGTTTTCACACAAACACATGAATGAATACATTTTAAAACAAGATCAAATGTGGCGAATGTGAACGAGCCTGCGCACATAAAACAGTGATCACTCTTTGACAGCTACAGGGAATTAAAAGAGAGCAAAAGTAACCAGCAACAAACAATCAAACAGCTTTGATTGATTGTCCTCAAATCAAGGCTTTGACCTCTGACCTCTGTGTTCCTGCTGCTTTTTAGAGAACCTTCTGTGGCAGAAATGGGAGGTTAAAGGAGAATCACCTTCAGCCTGCAGTGGACAAACACTGACTGCACACCATGATAAGGTCTCACACACACACACAAAGTTACACAATTGCAGCTGAGAAACTGAACTGGTTTGTTACAATTACCTTTATTCATTCCCATCATGCAGGACATCTATTTGTTTGGTGGCAAGTGCACGAATGAGGATGGCGTGATGACATCATCGAGTGAAATCCATAAACTTAGCATTGGTGAGTGAGATGCTACTGACAAATCAACATAAACGACTCTAAGGAAAGTCAGAAGTCCGAGTTTTCTCCTTCAAATATTTCACGTTGTGTCTCCTCAGCTAAGATGAAGTGGAAGGTTCCTCTGTACGTTGGGATTCCTCCGGCCCGCCGACACGGACACACCGCCTTCATCCTCCACAGCCACGTCAGCACGCCACTGAATATATTTCACATTACATTACTTACTTTTATTATTGTCATGTAATTTATACTCTGTGTGTTTGTTTGGTTAACAGCTGTATGTGTTTGGAGGCAAGAATGAAGAGCAGGAATTTAATGATCTGAAAGTGATGAAGCTCATTAATCCCTCAGAGAGACAACCAGGTACAATATGCAAATTTATTTTTATTTTAAGAAATCCATAGTACTAATTTTACTGTAGCAAAAACTTGTCCTGAGGGAGAGGGAGAGATGATTGAAACCTCTTGCACACTTTATTGTATTATAGATTTAATTTTTTAAATCAGTCTAATTTTAATAACCTACAACAACAAAGACAAATTATGTTGTTAGATTTCTATGAAAGTAGTTACAGCTCTGGGTATTCGGATCTACAAGCTTTGCATACCTGGACTTTATGCCATTCCACCACCAAGGTGCACAATCATACCATGATGCTGCCACCACCATGCCTCACTGTAAGAATGATATTAACCAGGTGAGGAGCAGTGCCAGTTGTTCACCAGACAAACTGCTTGAAGTTCTGGTTAATATTTGTCTCAGTAGACCGGAGAATATTTGTCCTTAGGCTCCCAGAGTCTTTTGAATGCTGTTTGGCATATGGGTGTGCCTATTAGTAAAGAGGGGTTTTAGTTTAGCCATAGTGCCATAAAGATCTGATTGAGGGATTTCTGCTGAGGGCTTGACCTTGTGAATGGCCTCGAAACAGTGATTGAAGCCGTTGAGCTTCTTTTAAAAAATGTTTTAGAAATGATTTTACACCATTTCCTTGAGGCGTGTGTCAAACTATGTCCAATCCATTTAGTTTAGTGGACAATCCAGTTTTAGACAGATCTCAACATATATAAACAAGATGTACCTGACCACAGAAAAGTTTGTCAATACTTTTGTGAAGGTGATTTTTCATTGTTCTCATGTTGTTATTATGGGAGTAGATTCAAAGGTAAAATGCCAATTTTAAACTCCTGAACAAACATTTACAACACAATAAAGTGTGGGAAAAGTGAAGGGACTGAAATACTTTTCCAAGTAATGAAGTATAATAACTTGGTCAGTAGATGCAGGTGCATGAGAACAGTTCTCATCCCAGAACCATGTATGGTGATACACCCAGCTGTGTTGTTGTGTGACGTAACAGAGGAAGCTGTCAGAAAATTAAAATAAACCTTTTTCTGTACAGTGATGAAGGAGATTCTGTCCGAGTTTGGTCTCCAGGGAGTTAGCCACAGGTCAGCAGCTGCTGTACACACCTGTGTGTCTGTTTCACAGTGGTGTGTGTGTGTGTGTGTGTGTGTGTGTGCAGTTTCAGCCTCTGGTCATGCTCTATTTGAGTTGCATCTCTCAGTTTTAACACTTTGGTTTCATTCTGGTTTTAACTGTGAACAGCTTCACTCCCACAAAAGTTCCCAACGTCCGCTACGAGCTGAGTGAGTCAGCTCCATCCAACCAGCCGAGGAACCAAGCAGCTAATGCACAGGTGACCACACACACACACACGCTCAAATTACATCCACATTGCATTAGTTTCCAATGCAGTGCAAAGTCATGTAGCCTTGTAGCATTTGGGGGGTGAAGGCCTCAGTACAGCCATTTACCAGGATACCACTACATCACTGGTGGTAGTAGTAGTGATTGTTATTACAGTCTCACAAACATAGACTGTATATAGACATGGAAGAAGCAAGTGTGACGTCACTTTTTGGAGCAACGAGGGATTTGAATGTGGCCATGTTGCTTTTTTGGTGCCAGAAGTGACCATATTTGGATATGAAGGGAGGAGTGAGGAGGCGGGTCTAACCCTCAAAGCGTTGAGTTCAGGGCTGATCTCACTGGAGACCAGACCTGTCAATCAAGCTAACCACGCCCTCTAATTATTCCTCTTTTTGAAGCCTAATATCTACTTAATGATGAAATAATTTTCAGATAGACCACCAGGTCACCGAGAACATTTTCTCATCTAGTAGCATCTGGTAACCATCAAGAGTATTGCACTTTTTTACACTTCCACATTGACCTCATTTTTGAGCCCCACTTGCTTTGTGTCTTTCTGTGAGTACAGTTGTTACAGATGTTATTTTTCCCGCAGGTGTTTGTGCACCGGGACTTCAGTGCAGTTCGAGATCAGGCCATGAAAATGATCCAGACAGCCTTCACTCTGCTGGACCAGGAGTTCCAGAAGTTGGATCGGTACACATACATGTTAACTGAAACTTTGTTTAGTTTCTTTACATCAGACCTCATCTGTGACTTTAGTAGAAAACTGAAGAAGCCTCTCAGAGATTATCAAGTTGTTCATTTCTTAACTTGCTGACTGTTTTCTGACTTTTATGGCCGACTTTCTTTCTTTCCAGAGAGAAATCAGAGTTGACTAAAGCTGCTGCAGCTCTGCAGAGAGAGAGAGAAGCTCATGAAGCTCACAGACAACAACAGCAACAGGTCTGTCTGCTGGAAAACACTGATTTTCTGGTTACACTGACTCCTGCTCGAGGTGAGATATATTAGGCAGCAAGTGAACAGTCGGTTCTTGAGGTTGATGAGTTGGAAGTAGAAGAAATTAGCAGGTTTAAGGATCTTTACAAGAACCAATCTGATTAGAAACCTGATAAACTGTGGTGAGTACCAAACAAAAGTGGTCAAAAAAATTAGGGTCAGAGTGTCCTTGCTGACCTCTGTCCACCACTGAAACATCCTACAATGGACGTGAGCACTGAAGTGGACCGTGGACGTCTTGGTGCCTGATACCTCAGCACAGCTTCAGAGGTGTGTGGAGTTCAGGCCTCCCTATTAGAAGGAACTACACAACTAATTAAAACAAACTGAAGTGAATCCCTCCTGTGTTGGACAATGTGTCCTTTCTAATGCTAACATGTTACATAGCATGCTGACTATGCTAATTTAGGAAAACATGTGGACATAAATTTGCATTTTGTGTGTCAGGAGCTGCAGGAAATGCTGGACAGGCATCGCTCGCAGAATGAGGCGTGGCTCCGTGCGAGAGCTGAGGAGAACGACCGGGAGAGGAGGGAGCTCTGCAGACTCAGAGTCAGTCAACACACACACACACACACACACACACACATCCATTCATTTCAAAGACAATATATATAACATTGTCTCATTTACTCTCCCTATTTACTTCATTGTGAAGCCCACATCTGTGTTTCTCCTGCTAGCCCCGCCTACTCAGTTTATGAATGTGTTGTAATAATGGAATACCAGACTCATGGATTTTTTGCTGACTTGCACAAAAATTGCTTTCCTGACAGATGAGCCAAAAAGGTTTTTAGAGTCATACTTCTATTATTGTGATCTATAATGCCATGAGTGGTTCTGGGAAAATATAATGAATATGTGGAACTGAATGGTGGCTGTAGACTGTATATAGAAATGGAAAAAGCAACTGGGGCTCAAAACTGAAGCCAAAGTGTAAGTGCAAAAAAGTGCAATACCCATGATGACCACTGGAGGCTGTCTCAAAAAAATTTCAATTCAAAAATTTTACTTTTTAATCATGAAATATTCAGTCAATACATTTTTTACACAAGTCATTCTGATGTCATTATTTAAGTCAACTCTTCTTCTCAATATTCTGGTGGTCCATCTGAATTTAATTTCATCATTAAGTCGATATTAGGCTTCAAAAAGAGGAAGATTTAGGGGCATGGTGAGTTTGATCTCATTGGAGCCCAGACCTGAACTCAAGTCTCATACACATTGAACAGTGTCCTCAGATTTAACGGCCAGACCCACCTCCTCACTCCTCCCCTCATATCCAAATATGGTCACTTCTGGCTCCAAACAAACATGTCAACATTCAAATACCAAACTCCTGGTTTAAAATATGTCCACAAACCAACAGGTGCATTCATGATAGCTTCATCCATTCTATGCACAGTCTATGATGGTGGCTATGGGTCAGCATGTAGATTTTACACTGATGGTAATATGTCAAATAAGTGATGGTATGTCTGTCTGATGGGTCTCCCCCCAGGAGGAGGTGTTGCAGGAGCAGGAGAGGCTGAAGGAGGAGCAGAGCAGCATCCAGAAACGCAGCGAGCATCTCCTGCTGATCATGCAACAATTCAAAGGAATGTGAGATAGATAGATAGATAGATAGATAGATAGATAGATAGATAGATAGATAGATCGATAGATAGATAGATAGGTGGATAGATGGATAGATAGATAGATAGATAGATATATGTGTTAACTGTTTAATAAAGATTAAATTACAAAGCTCAGATGGTGTACATCAGTGATTCTAATGATTTTGTATTTAACAATGTGCATGTATAAAACCTGGATGAACTCTTTAAACACATAAAAAAGCACATAACAAAAGTTTCAAAATAATTTATTCAGAATGAAAGTAATTAAAATATGGTGAAATAGCTAAAACAATGGAGGAATACTGCACACAAGTAATGGTAAAAAAAAATTAGAGGACACATTTTTTAATTAAAATAGCTACAAGTAATGGTAAATGGCTGAAATAGTTAGCTACAAAAAATAATCAATTGGTAAATAGTATGGATTGTTTACAGAAATGGACAAAGCCATTGGGGCTCAAAAACGAGGCGAAAGTGCAATACCACCAATGGCCACTAGATGCTGGCTCCAGTTGACTTCAATTCAAAGTTCTCATTCTCTGTAAAAAAAGAAAAAAAAGTAGATATTACGCTTCAAGAAAAGGAAGATTTAGGGGCGTGTTTAGTTTGATTGACAGCTCTGGTCTCCAATGAGAGCAGCACTGAAGTCCAGCCTCACACACATTGGACAGTGTCCTCAAGTTCAAGGGTCAGACCCGCCTCCTCTCTCACTTCATATCCAAATATGGTCACTTCTGGCCACTAGATGCTGGCTCCAAAAAACTCCGGGTCCAACTGACTTCAGGTCAAAAATGTTCATTTTCAATCATGAAATATTCAGTCAATATATTTTTCTACAAGTCATTCTGATGTCATTGGATGAAGTCAACTCTTCTTCTCAGTGATCTGGTCCATCTGAAAATCATTTAATCATTAAGTAGATATAAAGCTTCAAATACAGAAAGATTTAGGGGTGGGGTTAGTTTGATTGACAGGTCAGGTCTCCAATAGCAGCAGCACTGAAGTCCAGCCTCACACACATTGGACAGTGTCCTCAAGTTCAAGGGTCAGACCCGCCTCCTCTCTCACTTCATATCCAAATATGGTCACTTCTGGCTCCAAACAACCAACATGTCCACATTCAAATACCAAACTCCTGACTTCAAAACGTGAGTCCACAAACCTTTAAATATAAGTCACTGATGGTTAATATTGTCCCAAAGCGAGGACTGTATTTCTGAGCTTGTTGTGTTGTTCGTTGTTGTTTATTGTGTTTGTAAAAACCAGATTGCAGCTGAACGTCGACACGAGGATGTTGGACCAGTTGGATATGTTCTGTTGTGTTTAAGCAAACCACCGAACTGTGAAGAGCTCCACAGCAGCTGCAGGCCATGCTGCCACTTTACATCACAGCAGCAGACCTGGAAGCAGGAGAGGGTTCATCTCCAATACACAATATGTATAGTTCACTGAAGCTTAAATATCACATAAATGACTGGTTATATCATAGTGTTTTACTCTGAAAATACTGCAGACTGGGTGTGTTCCCAAAGGGCTGAGGAACACTCGTACTTTAGTTTGTCCATATTGTGGGAGGGACTGCTCAGCTGAGTACAAAGAAACAACAATGCATTACTTCAAAGGAACATTTCTAGATAACATTAGTACAATGTAGCAAAACTGTTCCAACAAACTACTGATTACTATACAGCTACTCTCTGTCAGTGTTTTCTGGTGGTAATCTGAACTGTGCTGCTGCTCTGAATCTGATCACTAGTGAACACAGGGAGGTCTGGTTACTTTAACCCTTACATACTGTTACAGGAGTACAAACTATAGCCAATGAGTATTGTAGATCCTGGTTAAACTCCAGTCTACACTAATCACTAGCTCTAGTTCTTTCACTCTCATGTCCAGTAGTCACTTGTTAAACTTCCATCTGCTGTAGTCACTGGTTATTGTTTCTCACTCTCACTCTACAATAGTCCTGTTAAAGTCACAGTGGTTACTTCTACCATGTGCAATAATCATGTCACAATTTCTTTGTAATGTGCAATAGGTTTCTTGTAATGTGTAATAGTCCCTCATTTGTTACACAATCCACAAACACTGCAATTTGAAGTTTGGTTGCACTTGAAACTTGACACTTTGTTATTGTATATTGTAAAGTTTTTTGTTTTTTTTAATTTAAGTCCTTGCATGTTGTAATGTAAATGGAGCAATTTTTCACAGTTTCCTTTGGGATTAATAAAAGTCTATCTTATCGTAAAAATACCATAAAAGTCATTTTCTTTCAACCTGAAACTGGATGACTTTCACTAAAGTGACCCAAAATACACAAAAATATAATAGTTTAAAATGTTTTACTTTCGTCAAGGTGCTACAAATTTTTTTACACTGAGGCTGTTTTGGGTCAAATTTGACCGTTATCTATTAAAACAGAGTTTAGTTTCACCAGTGTGAGTCAAATCAAGAGAAAAATGTGGTTTAAGGGATTCCTGAAAGTGTGAAACTGTACATGCTATGACTGTGAGTACTTTCTATGAGACAGTTGCATAGACTGTATATAAACTGGACACTCTTGCTGCTTTCTGAAACATAAATTATGGACTAACCATCTATTCATTAACGTCACACAGGGTATTGATACATTCTAAATAGATCTAAAGTTCAAAATCTGATATAGACACTTACTATGACTCAAGTCGTACTGTGAAGGCATCAGATATGAACAGTGTATAAGGGTTAACATGTCACACTTCATAAACTCACTGTTTTCAACTCATAGCACCACAGCTTTGAACACATTAGGACATTTTAGGTTTTAATAACTCTGAAGACAAAGCATTTAGAGTAACTAATTGTATTAAACGGACTGCTCCATCCATCCATCCGTCTGTCTGTCTCTGTCTAACTGTCTGTCTCTGTCTGTCTCCTCCACTGTCGCATTCAACAGAAGGACGGATCACTATTAAGCAAGGAAAAACAGCGTAATGCGCCAGTCGGTGTCCTTGTATCTCTTCTCGGTTGCACTATTTGGCAAAAGGAGGCAGGGGCGGGGAGAGAGTGTGAGGAGCGTCAAGGCTGCGGTAATGAAGCCGGAAGTGTGGCGACAAAGTAAAATAAAAGCAATGTTTTTTAAAGAATTGTATTACAATCCAATTTGATCATTGCTGTTTGTGTAGATTCCAAACTATTTTTAAATTAAGTCGATGTATAGAATGGATTAATTTAAAATTTGTTATTCAATGTACATTTGTCCATGCAAAGTTTTCCTAATAAAAGTTGTTTTTAATTTCATGTTTTACATTAAGATGAACAAACAATATATTTCATGGCATTGTGAGAGTGGTTAGTTCCACAAATGTTTTTTGCACATTAAGTGTATATTACTTGTTTGTGTTTATTGTGTGTCCGTCTTAGTGAGAAACCAGCAACCAGAAACAAATTTCTTATATGTGTGAACATCTGATGTGTGGCCAATAAAGCTGATTCTGATTCAGACTGATTAGTATTGGCAAGTGGTTATTAATTTATCTGTTTTTACATTTCTATAGCTACACTATCATTTTCACGGAGCCCTAAAAGGACATGATTAAATACATTTTAGTTTCTCCATTTTGCCAGGATAACAAGTTGATTTTAGTGATTTTTTTTAGATCTTAAATTATTTTTCTCACTATCTCAAGAAAACAAAGGTTGTTTTCCTAAAGTGACCCAAAATACACAAAAATGAAAATAGTTTGAAATGTTTTACTTTCATACAGGTAGTACAAATTTTTGTACACTAGGGGTGTTTTCTGGTCAAATCTGATCGTTATTAAAATGGATTTTGGTTCCACCCGTGTGAGTCAATTTTTTTTTAAATTTAAGGATTCCTGAAACTGTGAAACTGTACATACCATAACTGTGAGTATTTTTCATGAGACAGTGGCATAGACTATAGCATGGACATTCTCACTGCTCTCTGAAATACATGTATTACCTTACATGTATTAATGTCAGATAGGCTATTCATACAACCTAAACTGATTGGAGTTCAACATATGTATTGTCCCTTATTATTATTATTATTATTATTATTATTATTATTATTATTATCCGACCCACTTGAGATCCAACTGGGTGGTACATGTGGCCCCTGAAGTAAAATGAGTTTGACACCCCGAATCTAAGAAGCGCTTTTATTGTGAAAGGCTTGACCGCACGTGCGGCACTCCGTCGCTGCTAGCTTAGCATTTCTCGGTGAGATGGCCGTGGAGTCTCTGTGGTTCCTGTGAAGTCGAAACGGGCTCTGTGTGGACAGACAGCAGGAGCCGAGAACCCCCTTCGCAGTCCGCTCCAACCTCCATTTTATAAAAAACAATAACGGTAAGACAGAAACCGACATGCACCTGTCTGCTAGCTAGCTTGTCAGCCCGCAGGTAAACAACCAGAAACAACACACACTGAGCGTTCGTTTTGTTAGTTGCGTTCTCCCGCCGAGGGGGAGGGGCGGGGGGAAGCAGCAGCAGCAGCAGCAGACAGTCAGAGACCGAACCCAGTCTGCTGCTGTCTTTCTGTCTGGGACATTTCTGTCTTTTCCGCAGACAGGCTGTCGGACAGTCCCCCCGCTGCCCGCTGCTGTGAGGCCCCTACCCGCCCCCCTCTTCCCTGTGATCGGCTGCTGTAAATAATAGTGAGTAAAAAAAAAAATAATACAGCAACATGGCTGACGCTGGCCCTGCAGAACCTGCTTGGTCGTTTTGTCAGTGCAGATGATGACTGTATATTTAGTATTTTCTCCTTGAAGCGAGACAGTTGGCTGGATGGTGGTAAAAACACCAACCCACCACATTCACTGACAGCAGGAGGAATGGAGGACGACGTGAAGGAGGCGGTGGTGAAACAGCTGTCACGGTGTAGGTTAGAAGCAGTAAGAAACAGCTGTATTTTGAAGTCTGGGTCTGGTGTGGCACAGCCCCTCACAGCATGCATCTTGCTCATTGTCTCATTGTGATGCAGTCCATAAAGTAATGGCAGCATGTCGAGCCTGCCCAAGTTGTTCAGAGCTGATTTGAATGCTCCACTCTGCTGATAGCTACGCCCCCCTACTATCAATCTGTAACCAAATCAAAGCAAAGGTCATGGAGTCTGATCCTGCAGGTAAAAATACAGCTCACCTACTGATGCTCATCATCAGCTTGTTTTTGTTATTTTAATCTTCATATATGTGTCATTTCAAAACATCTGCAGCATGCCCCATCCTCACAAAGACAGTCTGCAAATGCAATTTTATTTTCTTTAAAGGGTTAGTAAACCCAAATAACATTTTCATGTGGAGAGTTTTGATTTTCAGCAACAACAACAAAAAAATACCTACCATGAAGAGATAACGAGGAGGGTATCAGCATGAATTCCACCTCAGAGAGAAGAATAGCAGCACAGTTGTTACTTAGTTACCTCACTGTGTAGATGTTGGCTACAGGTGCTTTGATTTGCAGCTCTAAAATGAGTCGCTTCAGTAAGCACTTGGTTGTTTTTGTTGTTTTTTTTTGTTTTACATCACCAGCAGAAAAATAGCTGACAATCCAGACTCACAACGGTGTGGATCTCCTACCCCACGCCCTTCATACTCCATACTCCATTTTCTTGAGCAATATGTTGTTTTCACTTCCAGTAAGGGGACATATTATGGAAAATCCATTTTTAAAGGCTTTTATATGTATTGTTTGGTATTTGGCTGCCTCCAAGGCCACTGACAGTGAGATTTTAAAACCACCTCATTGTTGCATGAGCTGCTAGAAGAGAAATACCTGTGGTAAAACGAGCGGCTCTGGATTCTCATATGTTGTGACGTTACAGTATATAAGATGCTGCATTAGCCAACCACTGCTGAGGTCCCGAGGTCCTGACATGGTCCCCACCCACAGCACCAGATCCTACGAAACATTTCGTAGGATCCAGCCTCAAAGTTACAGATGGATGCATGGATTCCTTACTTTTTTGATTCCTCGCGTTAAGCTGGTTGCCCGGTTACAGCAACAGCATCCTTACTTTGAAAGTGGCAGGCGGGGCTGTCAGTGGAGAGCAATGGAGGGGAGCATTAAAGCTACAGACACTGGAAAACAGCCTGTTCTAAGCAGAGCTGATACGATGTTTTTGAGGCAGACTAAAATACAAGAACTTCACAGACGTGTTCCTGGGGTATATAAGACTTATTTAACCTTCTTGAAAACCAGTAGTATACCATCTTTAAACACAATGAAAAGAATATTTGTGTTATATTGAACCCTGCCACTAGCCACTAGAGGTCAGTCACGATACAAGCAGCTGGTGGTACAGGAGGTAAATGATACATGAAGAAAAATGTCTTCAGCTCAGTTTTGCAGATGTTTTGAGCTGAGATTCAATGATACCGATGAGCAGCTAACTCGCGCTGTTTACTACAAGAAAATTCTAAAAGCTGAATAAAATACATTAACAGCTATGACCTCACCACCAATGTTAAGACCGCAGTCCTCTTCCTTCCCAGAAACCTGCGAAAATGAGAACAAAGTTTTTGGCTTTTGGGTTCAGTCTTAAAGAACTTAAACAAACACATGCTAGGAAAACTTTATGCTGAATTGGACATGAAGAACAGTTTGGGCAGAGCTGGGACTTGATGTGATCCAGATGTTTTTTTCGGGGGGGGGATGACAGAGTAAAATGTTCACAGTGTTTGATAGATTTTTTTTCAGTACAGACTTTCTTACTGTACCACTGCAGTGTGTGTGTGTGTGTGTGCGCGCGCATGTGTGTGCGTGTGTGTGTGTGTGTGTGTGTGTAGTTTTCTGGACCGAGCTCCACCTCTCTGGGTTCGGTATGTTATAGTCAAGTTACTCCTGTTCAGCATTGCTCGGCCCCTCAAGACAACAGATGACTAATCATGTGTTGCCCGGGGCAACAAGAGGAAAATCACCACCAGCTGCAGCCAAACACTGCAGAGTGTGTCGTGTTTCTGCCACTTTTAGTTTTCTCTGCAGGTGAGCAGGAATGTGTGTGATGTCTGAACGTCTGCCTGGCTGATAAAAGTGTTTGTCAGAAAAACCTGATGAAGGCCACGAAATGAGAAGCCTGGCCTCTTCTGGGCTCTGCCGCCCAGTAAACGATCAGGTTTCTGACTGCAGCTGACGATACATCTTTCTTTTGCATTTGCCTGAATAGCTAATAATCCTAAACATATTGGCTCTGCTCTTGAGTCGGGTGTGACCTTCGAATGTGACAGTATAGCAGTGGAAGATTTGTGTTGTGATTGGGCTGTTGTGTTTCCTGTGTTGGGTAAAAAACAAAATGCTGAAAAAAAATGGGTAAAAGCAACAAAACGCTGGAAAATATTGAATAAATACAATAAAATACAATGGAAATTCTGAGTAAAATCAACAAGACTTTGGGTAAAAACAGCCCATCTTACTGGGATAATTAACCCAGCATCTAGTTAGTCCAGTATTTAACCAGTTCTGGATTAAAACAACCCAACATATTTTAGTGTGTAGCTGATCTGAATGTCACTGCCAGTATCTAGAACAGTTGTATATAGAAAATACAGATGAAAGCTGTGATGAAAAGACAAGGCCGTTGGGAATATCAATATTTTCTCAGACGTATATTAAAATTACGAAGAAAAATCATCTAAATTTAATCAAAAACTAAACTCTATGACCCCCACCTTTGATGAAAACTTTTTGAAAAAATCGTTCACTTGCAAGGTTCATCATTTGTTATATAGACTATATGGACACTGACACCATATGTGGATTATATGTTTCGCATTGTTAATGATGTTTTGTAAACTACACCGTGTTGGTGAACTCCATTTAAATAACATGTTTTGCAGGAAATCCAAAGTCCTGTTGTAATTTGTAATTGACTCCTTTATGTTAATAATTGTGGCTGCAGGACTCTTTTTGGCTGAAGGAGCTGAGCAGAGCAGACAGTGAGCAGTTAGAGGGTCAGATGTGTTACATAACACCCTGCCTGCAGATAAATAATACACTGCAGGCCTTCTTCACAGGCTCCACTGATCAATAATTGAAGTCTCATGTTTAGGAAGTAAGACCTTCAGAAGCTGTTGGCTGAACTGAAGCTTGTTCCTCCACTGTGTTGCCTTTTTGTTGTTTTCTGCCTTGAAGAGCTGCACCAGAGGCTGTCTCCAGGTTTAATACAAGATCATTGTGTCAGGTTCAGTTAAACTCTACTTTAAACCCAGTTAAAGTGGTTGATCTGATGTGTCACTCAGATTAAGAAACTCACTGATTCTGATGGATTATGAAGCCTGCAGTCAGAGTTCAGGGCACAATGCAAATATGAAATTCGGAGAAGCAGCAGTATCCAAATTCAGATACAGTACCTTCACTGTCTGAGCAGACAGTCAGACAGGTGGGTGTCGCCCCCTGCTGTTCACAACCAGGAAAACTAACTGGGTGGTTTGATCAAAGAGGAACTATTCTTCTTTACCATGTTTTCTGTTGTAGGTACAGTTTCACAGTGTTGGTGTTCATACTACACATGGTCAGAGTTTCAGGATCAGTAGACGTCCTGCGGGGGTCGTTGTTGTGGTGAATGTTGGTGTCATTTGCTTTCAGATTCAGACTCAAACATGTTTGGACCGCTTTGAAAAGACTGAATTTCCAGACAGCAAAGTTACATTGTTTACAGCATAGATTGTATATAGAAGTCACTGTTGGTGAGTCGGCTCCTGTTTCTCTCCCTGATGTTAGGAATCGAAGGTGAAAGTGTCCAAACAGCTCAGACTATAAATATGAAGCTGTAATTAACCCTAATATATCCTCTTTTCAGATCTTTAATCAGGCAGGTTTAGACAAATCCAGACTTCAACCTAAATCCATAATGAAGTCAACAAAGTAAATATGTGACAGTTAACTTTGTAACTTATTGTCACAGGTTTGATCCTGGTTTTGTCCTCGAGGTTCAAAGCTTGGGTCAGTAACTGTTAAACATCTCATCAACAGCTGCTCAACCTACATTCATCTTTTTCTTTCTTTAGTTTGTATGTATGTTTATTACTTTGAATACCCTTTCAAAGTAATAAAGTACTGCCCTGCATTATTTGATTTCATAATTAATTTGACTGCACTAGTGCATAATCTGTTAATATTTAGCATGTTAGTATGACATGCTGATGTTTGGTATACAAACATACTGATGTTGACTAGACAAATGAATATATTAAAATGTAACATATTAGTGTGACATCCTAATAATTGTCGTATTAACATGTTAAATTTAGCAGAAACATTCAGTATGTTGTATAATGGTTATGATGGAAGTTAAATCATGGTGGAAAATAATAACATGCAACAAGCTGATGGTTCGTATATTAACATGTTGACATGCCAATACTGAGCATGATAACATTCCCCAATTGTTGGCATGTAACCATGGTAACAGCTGCGCGTTAGACCGCTAGTTCTTCAGCAAACCTAACTACATAAAACTGCTATAAAAACACACATTATATTTTCATGGAAGAACAGTGATCAAGGGAAACCATTTTTAATATTTAATACTTGTAAAACAGCTCAGAGCAGAGTAAGGTGTTTATTCAGCTCATGTCCTGATGATGATGTAATGAGTATTTCCCAGCAGTAGATGTCAGTAAAGCTTAAAGTAGTCATCTCGCTGTCCTGTGTTGTGCTCTGGTTTCAGCCCTGGACAGGTTTGTGTTGTAGCTGTGTGGCCGGGCAGCCTGGCTGCCCCCCTGCCTCCAGATGAATGAAGAGCACTCCGGGACAGAGAGACACAGCTGATACAGGTCAGAGGTCATCCTCCCTGCTACATATATGATGGATGCTTGTGCTTTGTTTTGTTCATTTCTATGCAGATTTCTTCACAGGAACCAGAAACACTTTTATGAATTCAAAAACAACAGTGATCTATGTTATAAGCACACAGGATTTACTGGTGTGGTCCAATGTGATATAATAAATAAACCATGTAACATCTGATAGTGTCCTAACTATTAGGCTGTGTGGCTGAGCACATTCATTTTAAAAATAAAGTAACAGATACCACAAGTTTGAATTTTCCCATATTTGTCATAATGGGATTTCTGATGTGGAAAACCACAGACCTGGTAACTGTCCAGGCTTTTTTATGTTAGTAATGTTGGAGGTGTGTAGTTTGGACAAGGCTGGACCTCTGTACAGAAAGCTGCCATTTGTACAGTGCTTGGTAAACATGCAGTGACTGGTATGTCTCTCCAGGGCATGCAGGTGTTTCTGCAAATATGATGAAGAAAAAGAATCCACACAAGTGAGTGAAGATGCTCTGTAGATCCTTTGTTTTGTTACAATTAATCAATGAGTCCACATGAGAAGATGAAATCCACACATACACACACACACACACATATCTCTGAAATGACTGTATAATTTCACCTCTTTTTAAAGAAAGCATAAGAGCAGCCTGGGCCCAACCACCAAAGTTCTGTCGCAGCCGCGGCGCAACATCGTTGGCTGCAGGATCCAACACGTCTGGAAGGAAGGAGGGGGGCACGTGATCTGGAAAGGAACTGTGCTCGACCAGGTAACCAGAGGGTCCACTAACCTACAGAACCTCTTTTAGAGTCACAAGCTGCATAAACTGTCCAGTCTCATTTGGGCTCGTTCTGTCTGCACCACAGACTCTGTAGACAAATGGAGGAAGCGAGTGGGGCTGAAAAATGAGGCTCCAACCTCTGGCTCCAATTGACTTCAATTCAAAAATGGACATCATGCAATACAATACATTTCAAAGCCATCGCTTCTTCTCAGTGATCTGGTGGTCCATCTGAAAATCAGTTCATCATTCAGGTCCCCAGTGAACCCGGCACTGAAGTCTCATACACATTGAGCAGTGACATAGAGTTCAAGGGTCAGACCCGCCTCCTCACTCCTCCCTTCATATCCATATTTGGTCACTTCTGGTTCCAAACAACCAATGTGAATCCACAAACCAATGGGTGACATCATGCTTGCTTAGTCCATGTCTACGTACAGTCTGTGGTCTGCAGACACCTGTACTGAGCTATGGAGCTTTACCTGTACAGAAGTTTGTGTGGATAGAAGCACAAAAACCATGAAGTTTATTCATTTGAAACGTCGCTGTGTCCTCCAGGTGCCAGTGAACCCGTCTCTCTATCTGATAAAGTACGATGGATTCGACTGTGTTTATGGTCTGGAGCTTCATAAAGATGAGAGGGTTCAGGGACTGGAGGTGCTCCCTGACAGACTGGGTAAGTCTGAACTGGCCGAACACAAGATGCAACAAGCTAATCCATTACAGTGTTTATGTTGCTGAACCACATTAACATACTAACTGAACAAATTATGTCATGCTGGTTAGGCCCCAAGTGACTTCAGTTTAAAATGACTTATTATTATTATTTTTTTTTACCTCCACAGCTAAATCCCGTCTGACAGATGTCAACCTGGCGGACGCCATGATAGGTAAAGCGGTGGAGCACATGTTTGAGACGGAGGAGGGTCCAAAGGAAGAGTGGAGGGGCATGGTGCTGGCCCGGGCTCCCATCATGACCACCTGGTTCTACATCACCTACGAGAAAGACCCTGTCCTCTACATGTACCAGCTGCTGGATGACTACAAAGAAGGAGACCTACGCATCATGCCCGACTCCAGTGAGTGAAATTATTTTGATGAATTTTTTGAATATTTATGGATCATATCTGGATGGGTGGTGTGTCCAGTTTGATAATAAGTCTCCCTGTCTCCCTGCAGACGACAGCGTCCCGACAGAGAGGGAACCCGGCGAGGTGGTGGACAGCCTGGTGGGGAAACAGGTCGAGTACGCCAAAGAGGACGGCGGCAAACGAACAGGCATGGTCATCCACCAGGTGGAGGCCAAGCCGTCCGTCTACTTCATCAAGTTCGACGATGACTTCCTCATTTACGTGTACGATCTGGTCAAAACTTCATAAGACTATTGTGGACGTCCTAGAGGCCCCTCCCCCCCTCCCACGGTGACAGAAACA
>OOFC01000464.1:8251-36496 GCA_900323345.1 Pseudochromis fuscus
TACTCATAATGTTGTTGTTTTCCTTCAGTATTTTGTTGTTTTCACCTTTTTTTTACTCTGTATTTTGTTGTTTTCACTCAGTATTTTGTTGTATTCACTCAATATTTTGTTGTTTTTCTTCAGTATTTTGTCGCTTCATTCAGTATTTTGTTGTTTTCACTTTTCTTCACTCAATATGTTGTTTTCACTGAGTATTTTGTTGTTTTCTCTGAGTATTTTTGTTTTACTCATTATGTTGTTGTTTTCCTTCAGTATTTTGTTGTTCTCACTTTTTATACTCCGTGTTTTGTTGTTTTCACTCAGTATTTTGTTGGTTTTGCTCAGTATTTTTTTTGTTTTAGTTTTTACCCCAAAATTGCATCCACTGGATAAAAACTACCCGTCTTGCTGGGTTAAATTAACCCAGCAGGTAGTTAGTCCGGTTTTGGGTTAAAACAACCCAACATTTTTTTACAGAGTAGTTTCTTGTATAATTGAACCCTCCACAGATCTACGTGCTACCTGGGTCATATGTAGGAGGAGGAGGTGGAGGTAATGGTCCTCCATCCTTCATGACCTGAGTGACGGCCTTGGCAGCCCGGATGGTGGCGATAAAGTCCTCATGTTTCTTGCGCCAGTTGGACGGCTTCTTCGGCGGTTCTGCCTGGCAGGACAACATCACAGACAAGATCTTCTCTTACACCACTTTATTTTTACCATTACTGTTCTAACTTAAAGACTCTGAAGACGGGGAAATATCACAAAGCTGTTAGGGTGTCCAGCTGTAATGTTAAAAGACTGGATGCTCAGTGACTCTCTCAGTCTTATCTGAAGCTGATGATTCCTGACAGAAGTAGTTCACTCTGTGCCATCTACGCTGCTTCTGTGGCAACACGATAGCCCCACTGACTTACGATTTCCTCCTACAGTTACAGTCTTCAAGCTCATCAAGTTGTGTTTCCAGACAAAACACACATGAATTACACAGGATTCATTCCCTGTGTCTTTTACACTATATTCCTCACTCCATTCTGCCAATGATGAGATACAGACAGAATCATTTAACACCTAGAGGATTGTCCTGTTCACATCACAGTGCTGAGAATACTGTTATTTCAGTGGGAGGACAGAGTGAGTGTGCAGCGGTTAGATGAAGCCAAGACAACAGAGAGTATACAGAGTTTTTTAGGCAGAAAAGTGGCCATTAAAAAATGATCAAGTCATTCAGAGTGACACTATTACCTCATTACAGACTTCCATGCTATATAATCACTTCTGAAACTGTAAATCCACAAACTAAACTGTATTTATAAGGTGAGTTGTTAAAAAATCAAACAGCACAGGACAAGTTCATTGGGAATACAGTGGTGCAGCCAGAAGAGATAATATTATTACAGTTATGGTAAAAGAAAATATAAACACATTTGAATTTGGTCAGATGAAGTTATTATCACTAGTGTGAGCAAACATGCCTCCAGACTATTCAAGCCAACGTTTCAAAGCAGAGAAAATCAGTATCTATGAAGCCAGAAAGAAAGTGAGTGAAAACCTCCCCGCCTTCGAAACACTGTCTGTGCTATGCTACTAATAGTCACGTTTATACAAAGGAAGCACGAAAAGGGGAGAAAAAAGACAAATCAACTTACTTTCTCAGTAGCTGCTGAACTTTGTGACTGAAATACAATTGAAAGTGGTTGAAATTGGAAAATAAACTGTCAACACAAAACACTGAATGGCCCACATGGAACAGCAAATACACACTGTCCACCAATGATTACAATGTTTCCACTGCTGATCCTCTTCTGGGTCCATAGTCCATTATTTTATTACGATAATTGAATGATTGAACCTGAAGAAGAATTTATTAAAATAATAAAACTATCTGACATGCTAAAGCATATGATTGTGGACCTTCTTTCTTCCTGTTATCAATCACATTGAACTTCTTGGAAATTTTGGGTTGGATTTCCATCACGAATAAAGGCTTACCTTTGGTTTGATGGGTTTGAGGACAGGGATGTCTGTTCCCTCAGCTCTCTGTCTACTGGAGTCAAAAGTCTTCCTCCGTTTAGCTGCTGACTTTTGGCAGATTTTCGCATGTTTGTCCTGTGGGAGGAGAAAGTTTCACGTAAAACTGTGAAACTTCATCTATGTATATCTGGAAACACCCAGCACCATCTGGGAGTTTTATATCTTTTTTTTGTTGCACTGCACTTTTGATACCTGGTTTTTGTTGTCCATTTATATATACATATACAAACCATAGTATAAATGATAAAATGTCTTAAAAAATAAAGTGCTGTCTGAGACAATAATGACACCATCAACCTACTGAATGAGCCAACAAACTGATAATGTCCTCCTGATGTAGACACAAGCATATATCCCTGTACACATCTACACTAATAACACATCACGCATTAACGCAGCCATTACATTATCCTCTAATGAGGCTGAGTGCTCATATAAGCACATATATTTGTGTATTTGGTTTACCAGGAAACAATATGTCCCAGGAATCATTTTGTTTTAGTCATGTCAACATGGCAAAATACTGACAATGACACAAACAGTGGCTGTAATAAAAACCTGCATCATAATTGTCTTCATCTACTACTACTTGCTTTTCACAATAATTGATCGATTATAAAGAAATCTGCATTTGTTTTTCTTTTTGATTCCTTGGCAACACATTCCAGTACATAGCAACTAATATTTACCAGCTGCATGTATCTAAGTTTTGAACGTGACAACAATACAGTTTCTTAGTGCGGGCTTTATATCATGTAGTCGTAAATCTGACACACCAGCTTAAACACACAGCTTTCCTGCTTTGCTAAAATCATCCCCTCCCCTATAAAGAGCTCTTCACAGAGCCCTGAAGGCTATTTGGATATCAGCCAGTGACACAATATTCTCCAAACAGCTGATATCCCATCAGCTGATAGCAACTGTGGAAACATGAATAAGACAACAATCCCTCTTTTTTTTTTTAAAGCAAACCCACTGCATCATCGTGTACATCTCCCTCTCAGTATTACAGTAGGGATCATTATTTATTATTATAACATAATCACTAAAAGAACAGTAGACATGTGTGTTCTTTGTTTACCAGGACTTTAGGGAAGAAGGATCGTTTGCAGGTGTTACATTGAACCAGATCCTCAGCACAAGGAGCCTCTCCATCTGCAAGAATAACACGTGAAATTCTGATTATAGTGAAGAAGTTAAGAAATGTCACAGAGAACAGAAATAGACCAAATCTGGCCTGGAACTCAGCAGATACACTAAGCATGCGCACAAGAACAACCCACTGATGACCCAGTCAACACATGACATGATAAACACTTATTTTTGCCCGCATTGAATGTACATCGGAGACTGTTTTAGTTATTTAAGGTTAATTCGACAAGAAACCTTTGAACCATTTTAAAATCCTAAAAATGGCCAGAGGTTAGTGAACACACAGTATCTATGAACAACACATATATTTCAAAGCACCGTTGCGGTATTATTGTCATCAGTGGTACATACAATTCAATTAATGTAGGTCGGCTTCATGCAGCACGTATTTTATATTCATGTACAGGCTCGTTAGTTAGCACCAGGCCAACACTGGATAGCTCCAGTAGCTAGAGATCACACCCATTCAGAGACAGCTAGCTTCATCTTTGGCCCGTACGTTACCTAGCATTACTGGAGCTAAATCCCAAACAAAAACGGAGGTCGCTATCACAACCTGGTTAGCCAAAGCAGCAATGTACCTCATAACCTCATTCGAGCAATGAACACGAAGAGGTTGCGAACTCAGCTTTGCCACAAAACAGTTTAAATAAACACCTGGACGGCAATTTAGCTCACCTTCAAATTCTTCCATCATTAGGTGATCTCTTGTCTGATGCTGCTGCTGCTGTTGCAAACGGCCAGGAGCTGGAAGCAACGAGAGGATTCATCCCTGCGCACTTCCGGGTTTGTTAAAAGGAACGACGCTCGTCTTAAATGTGTGGTTTTGCCTATTTATTTTAAAATGATATGAACTGACCCAAAGATTAGTATTTAGGATCTTTGTAAATTACATTCATACATCATATCTCACCAGCTAAGGTTTTTCTTTTGTTTTATATTTGTGCATATCCATTCTTTTGATAAGGGAGTTGAAGCCTATCATTTGGATTCCTACAAAGATTATTTCTTTATTTATTTATCATTTTGATATACTTCTAATAATTATTTATTTATGGCCTGTCTGCTAGTGTACTGGTTCTTCCACCCATTCGACATTATAATTGTGGTCCAACCATAGACTGTATATAGAAAATTTGTTTCTATATCAATCGACAAAGATTTTCATAGACTGCTATTAAAGTTTGTATATATCAAAGAATGACTTACATATCTCCTAGTATAGTATTTCACAAGAATGTAATCGTATAGTATGTCATAAAAAAGGTTACCATAATATGTCATAATTAAAGTTTAGTATGCCATAAAAATGTCATAGTACACACAGTCTGCCGCCACTATTGTAAACGAGTTATCTTGACACTACTGATCTTTGGCTACCAATAGCAACTGGCTTGTCTGATGCCGCTTGATATGTCAACATCCGAGCATTTTATTGGTTGTTACTGCGCAGTTTGGATAAATCATAATGCAGTGTGTAGTTTGGACAGCAGGTGGAGCGTGGGAGTTAACCTCTGCTGTCATGTTCCCAGCATTATTACTAAATATAGTATGAAAGTAGTTTTTTTTTCTGGTTGGATGTGTAATAGTGAGAATAACGGATATAGCCTACCACATTTCCAATTAAATTTGGCAAGTTTAGGTTATTGCCATGATACCCATAAAGACAATATTAGTTTTAAAAAATACAAATTGGGTCAATCAAAAACAAACAGACTGGTAGGCAGCTTTGTACTGCATGTCAGCCTTGTCTGAGGACAGAGAGATGATGTCACTGTAACTCCCAAACAAAAAACTAGTGTGCTCCCTTGCTGCCTTTGTTTGCTCAAGCTCTTGCCCGGGGCCAAACACTCGGAAGTTCCCAGTTTTCCATATTGAGAGCAAGTTTCATCTGAATGGGGTAATTCATAAACAGCTGTTGTGAAGCCATAAACACGTTATTGAATGTCTGTATCTGCCTTCATCACAACAAGATCGCTGTTCACAGTGACTCCCCTCTCTGTGACCTCTATCTCTCTCCATCTCTCCTACACACACACCCACACACCCACACACAGTTATGTTCCCATCACTTCAGAGGGTCACACTTGGACTTCCATGATCTTAATGACTGAGAATCTTTCACAGACAAAACTGATACTGACTAAAATATAATGGTCGCTTACTTAAAAATGACCACTGCTTGTTTAACCCTAACCATTATCCCAACCTAAACTAAACTTTTTACACCAACCCTAAACCTTGAATTCCTTACTATAAGATTAATTTTCTTTTATGCCCCTACACTAGGAGACGTTTCCCACAATCTGACCTTATAGCATAAGAAAATACAACTAAATAAACCAGTGGAATTAACTTTTTTCTTTATTTTATCCCTGATTGCTACATACTAACAAATACGGGCTTTATTTTGAAATTGGTACAGGAACTAGTTTTATTTCTCACTGGCTTGATGTTGGTAAACGCTCTTTCATGAGCGCAATGGGGAATACAGAAGTGGCAAGATTCAAGCTGATGTGATTGACCCCTGCGAATATTCGGAAGCCATTTATCCAAAAACAGGTACCGTATTGATCATAATACTAACAATAATTGAAGGTGTACAGTGTGCATGCCTTGTAACTGTATGTGTAACGTTTATATCGTGCTTGCTGCGTTTACTGGAACTGACTTAGCTTTGTGGGGGGGTTTGTTATTATATATATGGCCTTTGATTTATTATTGAAATCCGTCAGCTCTCCAACACCGTTAATTGCAAGCTCTATATACAAAAGCTATACAGCAAGTGCTTTATTATTATAAAGGACCCCACAGTAACCTATTGGTGCGCTGCAGCGCCTCCACTTAACCCTCAGTGGGTGATACATTTTTGCAGGACATTAATTTAGGACACATTGTAAAAAGGTTTTAATCACACTAATGACAACCTATATAGAAATATAGCAGAAGCATTTAATAAATTACTTTACTAATCCTACCATAATTAAGCCTACTGAGTAACACTTTGTAGACTGCCATTGAAAGGTGCTGAAATGCTGGTGAAAGTATAGTTAAGAAAGTAATTTGTATTTTGTGTGTAGCAGTGTAGGAGTAGGGGTTGTGTGCATGAGGAAAAACACACACACACACACACACACACACACACACACTCACACACACACACTGCTGGGCATCAGTCCCAATTATCCCCAGGCCACCTAGAATAACTTTGGCATAAGTTTGTGAGACTCCATTCCTGCACTCCCCTCATCACTGATCATTTTCTGTTTGGCAGCACCACAAACCAAAGGGTTGCAATGAAAGCCACTTTTATTTGTCATTATTTTTTTTCCATGTTCCAGTCAGTGACAGCAGAGAGCACTGGCCTGTTGTATTATTCAGCGATTTGATCATTTGTTTGGAGTCTGTCCTGGATCTATCGGGCAGCTGAGCTCTGTAGTTTTCCCACATGGGAGCAAAGCCACAAGGGCAGCACGAGCAGGCTGCTGCAAGAGAAGGACACACACATGCATGCACACACAGCTGAACTGCTCTGACTAAATTATGTAAACTGTCAATTAATATTTTATACACTATGAGCACAGAAAACATGTGCCAACAGTGTTCTGTCACTTTAAGACTTGAATAAAAACACAGCTTTGACTTAAAGTATCCACATGGACCTGTGGTGAGAAATGAAAGACATTTGCAGGGATAATTAATCTTAACTAAATTTGATTTTCTTGATTTGATGCCTGAATTATGAGACCAACTTTGAGCTTTATGTTCAGTATTTTTTTTCTGTAATGCACTACACTAGACTTTTCTGTGCACCCTTTTCATCTTGTGTCTTGCTTCTTCATGTTCAGTCTGACAATTGAGCATGGACAGCATCTGTTGGGTCCTGCCCATCTTGACACCATTTTGAGAATGACAGCTGAGTGGGAGCGTGCTCAGATGATGACAGAGGAGCAGTCTAAAAATAGCCCTGGTCAATCGCAGCTCTGAAAATAGCCACAAATGGATGTGGGGAGCGAAGGTCATTTGAGTAGTTTTCCTACTAGTAAACCCTCTTGTATTTAGACTGGAGTAAAAACCAGGTCGTATAATGTCTCAGAAAAGCTGTGCAATATTGCATTTTAGAACCATATCAATTCAGATATTTAAACAGTAAAAAAAAAAAAAAAAGGTCAGACTGACAGATTTTAATTAGTGCAAATGGGACAACAAAGCCTGATGCTGATGGGCAGCTTGACATGGACAGATTGATACAGAGCATTAGAATGTCAACAGAGGGGCTTAACCTAAATCTCCATGGCAACGCAGCTTCCATCATGTTCCCTGCTTACCCCAAGTGTTATGACTGTACTTTTCTCCTTGTGTGCCATAATTACCCCTTTGAGTGCTTTTTTTTTGGTTGCTGCACGTCATTGTTTCAAGAGCACACTCATTATTGTTTCCATCCCACCCCTCGGTGTTCCTTCTACAAAATTTGTTGTCTCTGTGTCACTAGTGTCGCCCGTACGCTAGACAGAGATTAAAATAGATTAATCAGGGATTTGGTCATGAGATAAGAAGAGGGAGGGATGTATTGAATGGCTGTATGGGTCGTTCACTGTGTCACTCTTTTCTTGACAATTTAACCTGCATCTATTGTGCATTTAGGACAAGCTGCACATATTCTTTCTATAATTGTAGTGTATGTTTATTTATGTTGGGGTGTCTGTGTGTTGTCGTCCGTTGTCAGGCCATGCTATGGTGAGGTGTGTCAGCGATGACGGAGGTGGAGGCGACCTATGAGGACTTCATCGCTTCTCGACGATCCGGCCGCAGGAACGCCATCCATGACATCCCAGCTGCCTCTGGAGAGGAGGGATCCTCCGACCTGTCGCAAAGCCTGGCACAGCTCAACATCAACAAGTCTGGTGAGATATGTCCTGGGGTACAAGGCACAGGTTCTGATGGTGGTGATGATAAACAACTAGATAGGGACTTTTATCAACAACATGGAATAATTCAACCTATTAAAGAAGTGTAATCACCTCCATTAATGACTTTTTGTGACTTTGTTTGCAACATTATGGAAAAACCTATGACCAGATCTTAATGATTTTTTTTTTTTTTGAGAGAGGTAGGGTATTAACCAAGATCAGAGGATGGGATTTTGTCTGAAAAGAATCCCCAAATCCTAGGAAATCCCAATCACAGATGATTATATGATAGTGTTGGTATTTCACCACTAAAGGCAATGATGTTCAGTGGCGCCATCGTGGAGGTTTGTGCTCTCTGAGGTTTTTCTAGTTTTTATTGCAATTGCTGAAAAGTGTAATACATGTTTCCATTGTATCTATTAATCAGAGTTTAAAGTATTCAGTGACAGTGGAAAGTGCCCAACACCTACATAATTTTTGCATCTAGGGAATTTGTATTTGACAAATACAGACAAAAAAAAATGTCTGTCAAAGAAGCAAAAATATAATAAAGTTGTGTTGCTAGGATGAAGTGTTTTATTCCACTTGTGTTTCACTTACTCATCCTGGATATTCAGATGATGGAGAGACAAGAAAAATGTCATTTTTAAACTCAAGTTATTGTTCCCGACAGAGAATTTGTCTAAAAATATGTTGGGATGGGATCAGTTTTGAATATGAAATATAGTTTTTGACTTCCTCCTTCTAAAAGTTCACATTTCAAGCTTGTTTAGAAAGTGTCACAAGAAAATCCTCAGTTCAGTTTACATGTGTATCTTCCTTTGATCTATGCTCCACACGTGAACAGCTGTTATGAGATGATTCTTCACTGGCTCTACCTTGGTGATTAACCCCGTTTGCCTCACTGACTTAACAAGTTGTAACTTATGCATGAAACTGACTGTGTCTCTCTCTTCCCCATTTGTCAGGTGATGAGGGACAAGACACAGAGAAAAGCCCGGGCTCTCCAGCTAAAGAAGAGGAGACTCAAGCTGAGGGCAGCTAAGTGGTATCAGATATTTATGGACTCAAACAGCCACTTCTGTTTGTCTGTGTGATCCCTGAATGCCAAGCCTCTTATTGGCCAGTTGCATCTAATGACTATGAACAGACACTGCAAAATACTCTCCTGCCACCATCAGCCATCATCTCTATGGCAACCACTGTGCAGTCTCCCTTCAGTACTTGGGTGTGTTCCAAATTTCTTAAAAAGCCTCGTTTTTTCCTCGCTGCCTTCCCTTCCTGGTACGCTGACACCAGACCGAATGTGAAGTACGCAGCATGACATCAACAAACAAAAACCAGCCCCGTCTCACCGTCAGTGGTCCTGAGTGGAGAGGAGAGATGGGAGAAGAGGTTGTTCAAGGTTTTGGGGGCAGGCTTAAGTGCTGCCACAGAATTAAATTGTCGTCTTCCCTTCCCCCCGTTGCCTTGAATCGATCACCACTGATTTGGCTGAAGTACTTCCACAGAACCGGAGACAGTCATTGGACACCTACTCTTCCTCTGCTCTTCATGCATCAACGCCTGCACCCATGCTCACTAGTATTTTTTCTGTGTCTGTGTTTACTTTGGATCTACATCTGTTTTAGTATTATTATCACACATCTGCATGCAGTCGTGCGATATTCAGTTGGCTAGTCAGGTGCATGTCCAAATTAGGCTGAACCACAGGGAATACACCCTCTTCAAGCAATGCTGGTCAACAGAGTAGCTGTGTCCTGTATCAGTGCCTCACTTCTTTGTTACTTCACTCTTACACACTGACCCATTTATTTTTGAGTGAGTAAATGTTTTCCAGTGTTTTTTTGTGTCCACTGCCAGGCCTCACAGATGAAGTCAGTGTGAGAGTCTACTACACGCTGCATGTTTTTCATTTTAAATCCATTGTGGTACCAAGGGAATATGCCATCTGGTGTAGTTATACTGCCCCTTCTTGTTTTTCATTGCTGCGCATTGTGCATTCAAAATGTTGCAAAGATTTGACTCTAGATCTTTACATGTACTCTAAAAATTATTTTGTGATTTTGTTATTTTAAAGTACAGCTTACTTATGATTTGACCCAGATTTCTGCATATTCATTGTGATGTTGACTTTTATTTTTGCAGTTATTCTCATCAAAGGTTTTCTATAGCTCTTGAAAATATGGTTTTACACTCACTGTACATTTTGTGTACATTCGGCAAATTAAGGTTTGCTCCATAAACATATTTAATTATCCCTCTCACTGTGATTTTTCTGTGAGGATGTCTTCAGTGTTTTTGTAGTGGCAACGAATGCAGGAATCTTAGGTATCTACACACACATTGTGCATATTACACTGTTACCTGGTTCCCCTACAGTAGATCAGTACACTGCCATTTATCCAAATCCCTGTGTGTGTGTTTACAATTTTGTTTGGTTTATGGTGAATATTGAGACATAAAATGCATTTCCTACAGGAGATTTGAAATATTGCACTACAGCTAGCACTCAAGTACACCAGTGTGTTATTGATAATGTATTATTGTTTATTAGAGGTGTGTACTGTGTGTGCCTGTTACTATGAGTAATGTTAGGATTGTACAGACTGCCTTTGAATTTTGTAATTCCCATTTTTCTTTTGTTGATCAACCTTTTCATAAGAACCACTCCTTTTAATACAATATTTGTAAAAGGCTTTGTTTTGTTTTACCAATTAAATATGTGGATATGCACTCTAAAAATGTCTTTGTTGAATCTATGCTGTAGCGATCACACTGGGATATTTTGTATCATTATTTTCTAGAATGAAGTCACATTTTGTCTTGTGTTTAACTTTTTTACAGTATATTCACAGAGGATAAAGTGAGTCAGGAGATTTGTGTGATTTGATGACCAGCACTGTTGCAGTCATTATATTACTGTGATGTCAGAAGCTTTAGTGTATGAACTCTCATTTGACAGATTTTTTTTTTTTGTAGTATTGATGTGTTATTAAATGTAACTTGTGAAAAAATACTGCATGAATATTGTCAAATTAATGTGTGGCGCAGTCCACAGATGAGAATGAAATAAGTCTTTGTCTCCCCCTGGTGGCCAATTGACAGCCTAGTGTTCAGCAGGGATATGATTGGTCAGTTTTGTTTCCTCTACCTCTACCTAAGTTACAGTTTGTGTTTTGTTTTTTGGGGTTTTTTTGTATGTCGGCCTGACTGTAAGTGGCATTTTCAAAAAGTACTGAACAGATCTTGTTGACGAGACAGGATATTACCCATAGACTGTATAGAAATGGTTGGTTCTTAAAAATATGATCAATGCGGAAGTGCCAAAAAGTGCAATACCTATGACAGCCACTAGATGCTGGCTTCAACTATCTTCAATTTAAAAATCATCATTTTCAATCATGAAATATTCAGTCTATACACTTTTCCCACAAGTCCTTCTGATGCCATTAGCTTAATACAGCTCTTCTTCTTAGTCATCTGGTGGTTCTACTGAAAAATAGTATATTAGTCTTTAAAAAAAGGATTATTTATGGCCATAGTAAGTTTGATTCTCATGCTCACTGGAGCTCAGACCTGAAATCAAGTCTCCTACACACTGGATAGTGTACTTTGGTTCAAGGTCCAACCCAATCTTCCCTTCATATCCAAATATGGTCATTTCTGGCTCCAGAAGGGAAGTCCACAAACCAAAGGGTGACATCATGTTACCTTCTTTCATTCTAGCTGCAGTCTGTGGTAATTACCCAAGAAACAAATGATTCAATTTCAGGCTGTCTGGGGAAAAAAAATGAAAATCAAAAACAATGGTGACAGAGAACCAGTAGGGGGCAGTAAAACACCATCATAAGTGGGTACAGAAGATCGATAGACTGAAGCTGTGAGCCAGTGATCTGCTGCACTGCTTTGCTTGTACACTGGAGGGCATTCCTCTCAGGGATTGAGCCAGAGAGCTATGCTGTAATGGATTATGTGAGGACAGGCTCTGTGGAGCACAGTTAACAGCTGTGTCTTCATTGACCTGACATAACTTGACTTTTAACCCTGTAATCTTCGATAAGATATGTTGCTTTTTGGCTGTGGTTTGGGTGCTTTCCTGTGTGAGAGGAGGGTTGTTGTGATTCAAGTTAAAGGTAAATTGTGCAAATTCATAGTTGTCTATGACTATATATAATCATTAACTGCATCCCAGATGATATCACCTATCTACCAAATGACATAAATAGCATAGGTTTAGCAATAATCAATACATTTAGGTAAGTAAGTAAAGTTTTATTCAAATAGCACCTTTCAAAACCAGCGGTACAAAGGGCTTTACAAAACAAAAGAAATAGAAATAAAGTACTTTAAACAGAAAGACCTAAACATTAGATAAAGACAAAGAAACCACAACAAAAAGAAACTATAAAAATGCTACAACATTGCAGCGAGAGACACTTCTCAGCACAAAACAGTGGAATCAAAACATTGCAAAATGTCACGTGATTATAAAACATCAATATTTATGGACAATTTGATTTGAAAATCAAAACAGTATCTGTTGGTTGGATTTACTCGTATAATCGTGTTCAAATAAAGAGTCAAAATACATGTCAGAATGTTAGATATTTTGTTTTTTTAATGTAAGTAAAACAACAGCAGTAATATACATATATATACACAAACACCTCGACATTAGTGACATTTTGATCCACACAAAATCAATAAATCTTCTGAACAAACATTAGAAAAAATGTGTTTTGATGCAATTCTTATTTTACAAAGAAGTAAACCATGAGACTCAGATCCTCATGCACTAAAACATGTTATTCTGCAGTGCATTTTAATGTTCGGATGGATTCCTATGCCACACCTTGGCAGTTTTGTTTTCAATAGGTGAAAATTCCCAAGACAATCAATTAATTTTCATGTGGGATGAAAAACCCATGCATATCCTTGTAGAGGTCACCCTGCACATATGCTCGAGCTACTTCTTTCAATGTTTTGCCATCGAGAATCAGGAGGAAACCAGACTGGCCTGGGTTGCTGTTGATGACTGATACTAGGACCACTCCTGCAAATGGATACAAAGAAGTCATTGTATCAGAATTTCTAAAACACTTTCACTTCAAAATATATTTACTACCAAGTCTCATCTATAAAGATCACAAATACAGTGTTTTTACACAGGAATTCCCATCCACTTGTACTCAAGCTTATATATTTGAATATACATCCATGCATAGACACCACATGCCATTCTTACCATCATCCTCTGACTCTCCGTTTGGTCTGGGGATGAAAACTCCCTCTGACGGCCAGCAGTTCTCTTCACTCCAGTAAAGCTTTTGCTTGGTTTCTGTGTCAAACTTTGCCACCTGAACAGATAAAGACAATTAAGATACCATTACAACATGGTTTTACTCAGCCTTGCAACACAAAACAGTGCGTATGACATAAGAAAGCACTGAACCCTCAAATTCTCCTTAGTGTATCTAGATATATTTATACAGAACCTAGCCCAGATAGCCTATCAGTGCCTGTGCAGTACTTTGTTCAGGCTGCAAAGAATACACTTGGAAAAAAGCTGTAAGATCATAAAAATGAAGCTGTGCAACATGAAGTTAACTCCTTTCCTGAGATTAGATTGGCTTACTAGTCAAAGTGGCATAAGATCCTGAAGTGGTGTTACCAAGATGCCAGTGCCTCTTAGTGCTGCAGAATATGTTTTATGAATGCAATGATCTATAATGCTGGTGATCATAATGTGATCAGGTCAGGTCATTATGACACAATAGCAATTGTGTTATAATGACCTGTGATAACCTGAGAGTAAATATATGTGCGAAACTTCTTCTTTTGTTTCACATGATTGCAATTGTACCTTCTCAGCAACATCTGAGCACGTGTCAGTCACACTTAGTTGCCTCATTGTTGCTTTAAAAAAAAGGGGGAAGTACAATAAATATAGCATCTGCTGATGAGGGTAAATTATTGTGGAAATTGGGAAGAATAAAAGGCAATATTCTAGCAGCAAAGTAAGGGTGGTACTCCACTAAAATCTGCATCACATTGTATTTATTTCTGTGTATATTTCAGGAGATAAACATACTTCAGGACTCAGGTAACTGTACAAAGGCTGGACCTTCTCACAAAAAAACAAAGCAAGGATATAATCTGGACTGGACTTGTGCCTGACTCAGAAATGGTGTTGTAACGCCACATATTAGGAACTGTTGTACAGCCTATATCTCAGTCCAATGCAAATGCCCTGCAATAAATCCTACCTTTGTTACGGTTGTATTTGCCATGTTAGACTGATTAGACTACACCTGGCAGTGATCCAAATAATGCATACAGCAGTCTCAAAATAGGTTTTTATTGCATTTGTTGTGCTCAGGGTTTTTTTTATAGATAAAGGCAGCACAGAACTGGACCAAGGGTTTCAGGATTTAAGGAAACACCCTAAAAATACAAGGCAAAGTTTTCTTTTTTGGAATTATGAGTCTCGAGGGAAACACTTCAAAAATGTCTAACTGTCTAAACTAAGATATTTCCTTTTTTAAACTCCCTCCCTGCAGGACGTTACCCCATCGTAAATCTTTAAAGTACTCTGACGACTTCCTTCGATTGTTCCCATCCCTAAACTCCACATTTAAATCCTCTGTCCTTCAACAGTTTGTCCATTTCACATCTCTCTTGGGAAATAACACTTATTAGACCTAAACAAACATCAAAGACGGATGTTCCCACCATTTATGCTCTGACATATTCAAATTAAAAACAATAGCAAAGGTCACCTGTGTTGCGAGTGCAGATTCCTCTACGCAGTTCCCGTAGACAAACCGGTGCCTCTTGGCATTGAAGTCGTAATTAATTCGAGGTAATTCAAAACCTGATGGTAATAAAATGAGAGTTTTTGGCTTAGAGACATGAAACAAGAAATACCAGCTGAACAATACAGCTTCTTGATTTACTTGAGTCGAGTGCAACTGGTTTTACCTTCACAGAGCACCTCTGCTTGGCACATGAGTTTGCCTTCTTTCTCCTTCACAGCGCTGGCTGTTGTGTATTTGAGTTTCACCAGGTCTTCTCCAACTGCAACGCCCTGCAAAAAAACGGTCAAATCATAACAGTTACTCCTACAGTTTCTACTTTAAAATACAGAATTAAACTAATTTGAGTTTTTAAATTGAAACCTCACCTTGTCCGACCGTATGGGGAGTACAAATCGTTTGTAACTTGGTTTGGAGTAGCTGCTGTCATGTAACTGGGCTGATTTCAGCTTGCTCATGTAGAACATATCATAAAGGCTGTTATCTTTGTAGGCGATGACATCAAAGATCACGTGACCGTCGTCTTCAAAAGCATTCACGTGATGGTAGACAATCATAGCTCCGGTGAAGTACTTCGTCTCGACCTCTTTGCCTGTCTTTCTGTCGATCAGGTGGATGAGAGTCTGATGATGAAAAACAAAAGTTAGAACAGTCAGATTTAGAGTGTCTATAACATCCCGATCTGCTCTTAGCATGAACATAAAGAAAGACACACAAACAGCTGCAGTGACTCCTTACGTTTTCCTCGGGGCAGAACTTCAGGCAGCTCGCCCAGTTGACTCCTCTCATGTAGGCGGTGGCCATCTTGAGGATGTCCAGCTTGAAGGGCTGCTCGATGAAGATGATGTAGTTGTCCGTCAGGCCGAAGCTGTGGTAGTAGCTGGGCGTGAGGAGGGAGCGGCAGGGAAGTGTGCAGATCACCTCCACGTTCTTCAGTGCAGGGACTGTCTTGCCGTTGTCTGTAAGCAACAACAAAAAGGTGAATACAACGGAAGAAGCAATATGGAACGGTTCATTCATTTAGCGTTAGTGTCAGGTCAAAGCTGAGCCAGTAACTAGGTTTAAATACCTTTTGCTGAGGCAGCAGGGACTTTAAACACGATGTATTTAGTCTTGCCCTTCTCGGCCACTGATGTCCCGATGTTATAGGCATTGCCCTCCTTGTCGTAGTGCGGATGGGATGTAGACAGGTTCACGGGCAGGTACTTCATGTAGTCCACCTGCATGAAACAGTTCACAAACATGTGAGCTCTGGAAAAAAAAACCTGCTCACAATGATAAGGCATCAGCACGAGGCGTTACCTTATCCTGAGTCTCCAGGGTCACGGGATCAATCTTGCGGATGTAGTTGGTTTCAGACGTGGCGTAGTAGTTGTTTCCATATTTGATGATGTTGCTTGCGCCGTTGTCAGTGAAGTCAGGCACTGTGTGGTTGAGAAAGGTAATGGCCCTGGAAAGTACAAAGAATATTATTATATAAAGGACCAAACTTCATCACGCTGGTCCATTATAAATCTGTGTCATTTGTACTTCAGGGTGGTGAGCTGACACAAAACTCTGATTATACCTAAAATTTAGATTCTCAAAGCTCTTTTTGTCCTTGGTACTTCCACGATTAACCCCAAAGATCCAAAAACAACGTGGCATTTGTGTATTGCAGATTTTGCAAAAGAAGTACAAATATTTTCAAAATAAAGGCTTTTTGTTTATTTATTTTTTTTAAAGTAGAGTTTTGTATTGCAACTTAAATTAAAAAAATGAAAGAAAAAGACTAAATACTTAAAGATTTAAAGATTGCTTACTTGACAATGAAGTTCTTGCTTGGGTCTGGATACGCCATTGTTCCCATTTCAGACACAACAATTCTGTTTGCAGCCATATTAGCTTTATATGTGTCACTTCTGAGGAATCTGCTTCTGTGGGTCACTTCACCTGTAAAGGCAAAAATAAGGTTGGTTTCTGTTTGAACATTTTACAACAAGTCACAGATCAACATGGAAGGAAAAATAAAACAATAACAATACAAAAATATGTTTAAGGAATCAATCTGAAGACCAACCATCTTTAAAGGTGAAGCTGTTCATGATGGCCATCCCGTCAAACCAGTGGTCGTAGCTGGTGTCCCCCACGGAGAAGATGCCCGGGCCATTACGCAGCAGGGTGCCTTGCAGCCAGCTGGGAATAGTCCCTGTGAAAACCATAAAACCTTAAGTCATGTAGCTCACATTGCAGCATTTGTTGGTAATTTAATAGTGCAATTAAAAATAACGACATACCTTTCACTTCTGCCTTCACGGGGTTCTCCCTCTCCTCTGCGTTCTTGCAGAAATTTGCGCTCATGCTTGCGGATGGAGGAGTGAGTACAACACGCCTTAAGTGATCGGAGTGAGCACTGATTTCTGACAACAGTGTGCACAGCTCCTTTTAAAGGTCTCGTCCTTCTCTGGGCGTTGCCATTCAACTGATTATCTAATCTGTCTGTCCAGCGATCACCGTCCTCTGAGATTTCAGAGAATTCTTGCAGCTCAGTTCAGCAAACTACCTTCCTCACAGGAAAAAAAAAAAAAAAAAAAAAACAGACAAGAAAAGAATTTTTTTTTTTTCCAGTCATCATGTGATGAGTTGCCAGTTGCTGTTATTTCCCCCTTTTTCTTAGATTTGTAAAACTCAAAACAGATGATCTTGAGTGTTGTGATCCGTTTCCTGTACAAAAATTAAATTATTTATCCCTTTAGTTTTTTCTTGGAAAGGTGGAGACGTCTACTGCACCTTTGGCCTCTGTTACCATATTACATAAACTACCTTTGAATGTTTATTGGCCACCACCACGTATGTTTTTTGCTCTTATGAGATTTTCTTTCACTTTGTGTTGTTTATTATTGCATAACTTGTGTTTTCTGAATTCAACCACACACCTGCCACAAATATTGGAGTTTTCTGTGACTGAAAAAAGTGTTAGTTTTATGATCCCCAGAAAGTGTTTCGATAATATAACTTTAGATCTTAAGTAACTTCTTTTATCTGCTTTGGTGGCCAAGATAGTAAAATTGCTTTATGGCCTATTCACCTTAATCTCTGCGCTGCATTTTCTTCACTATCACACACATGTGTGTGGAATTAGTTTTCTTGGAATGATATGTAACAACTTTACAATAAAAAAATGACTACATTAAAACTGTCCCTGCCAGCAGGAAGCATCTGCACTGATAATGATCCTGCACTTTGATCACACTGTGGAGCCAGGTGGGCAAAGTCATGCATTTCCTCATATAAAAATGAATACATAGTAAATAAAAGGTGTTGAATAATAACCAGACCTTGAATCCCAAATCCCTGCCAAAGTAAAAACAAAGAATATTGTCATGAGTCCAGTGCAATATGTGTTTTATTGTTTTCTGACAGCAGATCAGATACTGTTAGACTCTTTACAATGTGTTATAGTTTATTAATTAGAAGATAAGTGAAAAGTATGTGAAAGTATGACTTTGATCCGTGACGTTTCTTTCGTGTGACTTTTCCGTCACTTTTCTTTATTGCAAGATAACTTTGCAATCACCCAAAAACTGAGATACTGTTGGTTTTACAGGTGTAGCTACTTTGGATTTTATTGTAGGTTCACTGAGTGCAGCTGTTAATGACAATGCATTATAGTAACAGTGACCTGTGTTTTCAAAAACACCATCCTTTAATGTTCCACTCAGCTTTAAGTAATCTGATACTCTGCAGTGAATATTGATATGGGTGAATACAGTTGGATTGTTTGTTATCTTTATATGTTTATATGGAGGCGTAGTCTGCACTCTTAAATTCGTGCAACCTTGATAACACAGATATTTTTGTTTCTTCACACAGTGCCTTGACACACATCCCATGCCAGTGTGATGTAATTATTTTATGCTCAGTCAGCAACTTTTGGTTTTTGAGTTTATTGTGTAAGATTTATGAAGCTGACACAAAAAGGACGTATGATCTCATCTCATCTCATTTCATCTTATCGCCCCTCACCCTCAACACTGGAGGGTTGTTTGCTGAGCCCCATGCAGTAAGTCTTGTACACTCACGACAGCTTGACCATATAACATCATTATAAACTTGTACCCGATCTCCAACAATGACATGAGGGACTACATGTTGGAGAGTGGACTGGTGCCAGTACTGGAGACAGTGGAGGAGCTTCACCCTAGTGACCATAGATGGGATTCAGGTGGATGTCTGGAGGACTTTAAGCTGCCCGTGACGATGCTCAGGAACTTTTATAGCTACACCACAGAGAGCATCCTGTCGGGTAGCCTCACCACTTGAATGGGCAGCTACTCAAAACAGGACTTTCTGGCCCTCGGGACTCGTCAAAACCAGCCTCCCTAATCTGCAGGACATTTACATCAAAAGATGCAGGTCCAGGAAAATCATCACAGAGTCCTGTCATTACAGCAATGGACTGTTTTCACTGCGGTCTCCAGGTAGACACTTCCGCTGCATGAAGGCCAACAGGATGTGGAGGCCATCCGGATAATAAACAAGGTCGTTACTTCACACACACGCGCACCATAAACACTCACACACACGCATATTTTTGCACATTGTCCACATTGCACGACGACATACCCCCACTTCATATTGAATTTCCTTCTTGCTCTGCTGTAAATTTCCTTCCTTCATAACAATGCAGGCTCTTGCTCTTTGCCCTTTGCCCTAACTCTTGCTGCTCTTGATTTTTTGCCTTGTTTACACTTGTGTGCAAAGGCTAGTACAAGTACAAAAGCATTAAACTGCACATTGCACTGTGTATGATTGCGTATGCGATAAACTTGATTTGATCAATTCAAAGTAATCAAAGATAATCATTGATGAACAGGTGGTTGAAAGGCAAAGATGCTGATCCAAGTGTTTTGGAGGTTAGAGTTAGCACTGTCACCTCCCAGCAAGAAGGTTCATTCTGTGTAGAGTTTGCATGACCTCCCTGTCCCTGCTTGGATTTTCTCCGTGTCCTCCCACAGCCTAAATACTGTGGGCGTAACTGATTCTTGTTGTAAGCATGCAGGTTGTTTGTTGTCTGTTGTTGTACCCCACCTCCAACCCCCAATGACTCTGTACTGAGTAAGCAGGTATAGATGAGGTGAACAGTTTCATGATGTTCACGTGATGTTCACTTGCAAAAAGTAGGAAAATAGGTCAGGACTCCAGTTGTCTAGACATTAGTGGTGTAGCCTATTTCAAATCAGTGCATTTATTTGTCAGTAATATGAAGGTGCAACGAGACGCCCTTTGGCAGCACTCGGTCGGTGATATTGGTGAAAAACTCCCATTTACTCGAAAGGACCCTCCTGCAGAACCAGACTCAGGGGGTGAAAGCAGAGCAGAGGGAAAAAAAGATAAGCATCAAGAAATAGGAAAAACACAAACAGGGAAGAGGAGACATGAAGAAGGGGACGTTGAAATTTAGAAATGGGTGAGTTGGATTGTGAGAAGATGCAGATGTGATGGGACAGACTTTACTTGCATACAATTCAATTCTTACTCCTTAAAACCAATTTTGTGTCCATTTTAAAGGCAGTAAAGCTGTTTACTGATAGTTTAACCTCAGATTGAGGAGGAGCAATGTGGTTTTCTTCCTGGTCGTGGAACCGTGGACCAGCTCTTTACCCTCGCTAGGGTGCTGGAGGGGGCGTGGGAGTTTGACTATCTAGTCCACATGTGTTTTGTGGACTTGGAGAAGGCCTATGACTGTGTCCCCAGGGGCATCCTGTGGGGGTACTCCGGGAGAATGGGGTGGTTGGCCCCTTGTTAGCGGCCATTCAGTCCACGTAGCATTCTAGAGTTTTTACCCAACATTTTGTTGTTTTTAACCCAGCATGTCATTAGTGACCCAGTTCTGGGTTAAAACAACACAGATTTTTTAGCGTGTGATGCCATTTGAGATAGGACATAACTAAGGAAGGTGTTGTGGAGAGGAATCAGCTCTGAATGTACTGCAAGAAGCAAATCAATAATTTTGTCCTGTAGACTTCATGTTTGTGTCGTCTGTAAAAAGACTGAGTCACAGATTTATTCATAATTTTGCTCCGTCTTTCCAGCCAGGTGTTTTGGTTTTCTTAGCCACAGTTAATGCTGTTATGATGAAACTGTGTAGATCTATTGGGATGGTGAGTGTAGCGATTGTGGACAGTTTTACCATGACCCCCAAACAAAACCATGTAACTGGTGTGCAGAGCCAGGTACTGCTAAAATAAAAAGTGGTAATAATAAGATCATTTGTTCAATGTGGATGGAAATATCTCATCTATATATTGGTATGCAAAACTGGATACAAAATCAAGAGAAAAACAATTACTGGATATAATAACATTTCATAGTTTTTTGAATCTGTTTGGACATAACTCAGTTGGTTGCTGCTATTGTCGCTGTGGTCATGAAAAAATCCCTTTCTACTGCAATTTTAGTGTCAGTGATGGGGAACAAAATCTACAGAACTGGGTCTTTTCAGAATTTTCAGGCAAATATGAGGCTGTGGAGGTTTGACATAGGAAAAACAAGTAGTCCTCATAGTCTTTGAAATCCATCTGCATATCTAACTTTTGAGTTATGATGTATATTTAAGGAGATTTAAGGATATGTAGACAGGACATAACACTTAAAGGAATTCTATTGAATGCTACAAAACAGATATCAGTGGCTGATATATGTGTATTATCTCACGATGAACGTTATCATATTACCCAACCCTGCATTTCAGTGGAAGTGGGTTAATGTTTGAAGGTTCCTTTGTCATAGACTTCAAGTTTAAAAACACATTAACGTGCAGATATTATACTTTTGCATTCGACATTTTCGTCTCAGTTTTTTCAGGACCAAGTTATATAAGTACAGTATGTGGAGCAACGCCATGTCATTGCCAGTATTATATATAGTCAACAGTAAACACAGGGAGTGATTCTCAGTGTTTGAAATGGAAGTGTTGGTTTCCAAAAAGAGACATCAACATTTGGGGAAGGAAAAAACACAGACACTGAGATTCTGAGTGCTGGCATTAAAACGCAAGCACAGTTGTTGAGTTGTGACTCATCCTAAGACTTTTGCTTTCAAAGGGATTTTGAAGGATCATCATCTGTGATTGTTGGATGAATTTCACACTGCGAAGTTTTCCAAGATACATTTAAGGTATTTTTGGAATGAAAACCCATCAATTATATGACTTCCTGAGTCATTTGATCAGTAAATGTGATGCTTCACAGAAAGAAGCGAGAAACTGAAACCACCTGCATCTCTTAATATAGTAAATGCAGAGGGATGAATATGAGATGCAGGAGCAGGTGTGAATGATAGTTACTGTGAGTGTACTGTGAGTGGAGCAGGACATCGACACTGACAAGCATGATCAGTAGCTGCATGTCCTCCGTTTACGTACAGCACAGTAATACATGAATTTAACCACTGATTGAGTAGCAGTAGTAATTTTCCACCTGCTTTAAGGCCACAGAATCTATGACAGTGACAGTCATAGTCCCAACTGGTCCACACACACACACACACACACACATACACACACACAGTCAGCTGGTGTGTGACCTAGATGAGTTTGATTTAGCTGCAGGACAAATAACAGTGTGTGTAGTTCAGCCTGGTCTCATCAATACAAGGTTTTACTGTAGATTTAGCTCTAATCTCAGTCTTTCTTTTTATTTTTTACCTCTATTACCTCACGTACTTATTCATACAACCCATGACACTGGAGGCACCTACCTGCATTTTTACATAATTGTCTATCTCAGCGGCTGGCAGACTGTAAAATGATCATAACGGCTTAATTTGCAATGGTGACAGGCATCAAGAGACTATGGCAGGGACATACGTATAACCTGAGAGTACCTGAATTAGCTTGCGTGTACGTATGGACCGTGACAGTGACTCATTTCCCATACGAGCCGATGATCTCTTTCATATTCATCAATACACAGGATCTGATGTAACTTTCCCCCCTGGGCTATACACAGAGGCTCTATACAGGAAAGTCAGCTCGGATATTGTTGATGAAACCATGTATGTCACCAGTGTGATGACCAACAAAACCATAACAAATCAATCCTGAGGTTTTTCATTGTAAAGGTCTACATCACATAAACATTTTTATTTTTTTTGGAAAGATGTGTCAAATTTAGCGAACCTGCTCTGACTGAATCTGTGTTCACGCCATCAAAATAACATTCACTCTTACTCACACTTTTTAAATCCAGTATTTTAACAGGATGCAGCCTAAATAGTTCAAGCTCTATTAAAACGTGTACATACATTGTGCATATACCACATATTTTAATAGATTGTTGAGCTAAAAAATTGTATTTGTCTTGCACTGTCAAAAAATGATACATTGTCTTCCAACACAGCTGACAGGGAGCCATCGTTAACTTTATTTATTACACCTGTGCTGTCCTGCACAGCACAGGTTTTTAATCCTAAAACCTGTGCGTGCGTGTGTGTTCATTTTGAATTTTCATTCTCACTCTTTTTGTCTTTTCAGTTTCCCTTGAAAAGACTTACATCAGACAATGTAACCCTGTATTTGGCAGCTTCAGTGGACTACAAATATGGCATCTTCCCACCTCTGTATGCCACAGTATAATCAGACTGTATGTATATATGGACGAAGCTAACGTGACGTCACCTGTTGGTTTGTGGACAGGAGTTTGGCATTTGAACGTCGCCATGTTGGTTGTTTGGAGTCAGAAGTGACCATATTTGGATTTAAAGGGGGGAATGTGGAGGCGGGTCTGACCCTTGAACTGGGGGATGCTACCCAATGTGTATGAGACTTGAGTTCAAAGCTGATCTCTTTGGAAACCAGGCCTGCCAATCAAACTAACCACACTCCTAAATATTCGTCTTTTTAATTAAAGCCAATATTTAATTAATGATGAAATCATTTTCAGATGAACCACCAGGTCTCTGATAAGAAGAGCTGACTTTAGCTACTGGGACTGGAATGAATTGTCAAAAAGATGTATTAATGTATTTCATGATTAAAAATGATGATTTTTGACCAGATTTTTTTTTTTTTTTTTTTTAAACCAGCCACAAGTGGCCACTTGGAGTATTGCCTATTTCTAAACTTTCACATTAGCCTAATTTTTGAAACCCTGTTGCTTCGTACATTTGTATATACAGTCCATGTTTACACCCTGGAAAGTAAAGATATGGCAACTTCATCGACTTTCAACTGTTTTCAACCTAATAACAACAATAATATAATAGAAACATAATAATGTAAATACAATGGTAAATGGAGTACATTTATATTAATGGAGCGCTTTCTTGACCTTAGCTAGGTCCCAAAGCGCTTTACAAGGCAACTCATTCACCCATTCACACAAGCACACATACACACACCAATGGCTACCAAACTGCCATGCAAGGCATTAGCCACCATTGGGAGCAACTTAGGGTTCAGTGTCTTGCCCAAGGACACTTCGACATGTGGACAGGAGGAGCCGGGGATCTAACCTACAACCTTAAGATTCATGTATCGTTCAATATGCTTCACTGACAATAATGAATTTCCTAGTTTCAATAATCACCCTATAAAGAGTTAACAGCAGTAGAAGCTACATTGGACCCAACAACAATGATGGCAGTGACTTGTGTTTAAAGAGTCAACATGTCTGTGCAACAACTTTCTGTTTTCTGAGGTTTGTTAAAAAGCAAAGTAACTGAACTGAGCTGATGACAGAGATTTGAATCTGATCACGTCAAATGATCCTCACTCATGTTATCCCTGCTTCTCATTCAGCTCGTTCTTTTTAATTTAGTCTCTCATTAAATTTTCCAAAACATACTTCCTGCCTCTTTTTCTGCTGAGTTACATCTGTATGTCTAATATAGCTCCTCATTTTCTGCCTCACTGCTCCATCCTCCACCTCTCTGTCTCTGAGCATCTTTCCTCTCCAATCCCATGCTCCTTTATTTCTCTTTTTTTTTCCTCCACAAAGGGAGGGAGTTGTTATATAAACCTGTTGTTTCGTTCATCATCTACTGACTCCGGCACCGAACACACTCTGACGCACCATTTCCACAAATGCACACAGTCACTCACACATTAGATATACTGCTTTGGACACATTACTGGATTGAGTTTTGATTGCTTGTCTCGAGTCTTTGATATTTTGTTTTTGTTTTTCCTCTACCTTCGTGTATTGCGTTATGCTTTCATCTCTGGCTATCACATACACACACACACACACACACACACACACACACACACACATGGTCAGCCATTAGCACAAGTACAACACTTTGGAGCTATAACCCTTACGTGCATATAAACACATTTTGTCTCCCTACTCCCACACACTCTTTGTGGCCTATACCAGCAGCAGGTCTGTGAAGGGAATTGGTCTTGCTGTATTAGGTAGCCCACACACACACATACACACACACATACACACACACGCACAGGTATGTTTAGCCCAAAGGTAACTATGTGGCAAACCCACACTTGCAGGCACATTACCTCACTTACATAACTTTTGTATATCTCTGATGACTTACTGTGTTCTTGTATTCCTCTCTGTCTCTCTATCTCCATTTCTAATCTCCTCTGTTTCTGTCACTCCCTCTTTTCCTGCACCCCTCACCCTCTCCCTCCCTCTCTCTCTGTGTGTGTCTCACTCTCTCATTTTGAGAGTTGTTAAATATGGCTCCAACATCATTGATCTGAAACCGCAGCTCGCTCATTCTTCTGCTTTCACACTGTATTTGCATATCTGCACTTCTCTTTCCCTCTCTCTCCTTTTGGCTGTGTGCATGCATGTGTGTGTGTGTGTGTGTGTGTGTGTGTGTGTGGTTGGGTGAATGTGTTTATGGTGTATAACTGTGCTCGTGCTTGCAGTCGTTGTTGGTGTTTGACACCTCCAGCAGCACAGGCAGCTCTGGGGCAGATGGTGTGCGTTCCAGCAAACAGTGAATTGTGCAATGATGGTAAAAAATCTGCAGTGTAATTGACTTGTGTGTATTTACTGTAAGATAATGATTATGTAAGAGCGTTGCATTTTATCTTTGGCTGCCGAGAGATGATAATATTTATGCATTTTGATTTCTTATTGGAAAACTGGATGGCACTGTGCTCAGGTCGCAGCAAGGGCAGGATATAAATTCTCATAAAATGCCTTCATAAATCTGATTGTTATGCAACTTCTGAACCATTAACACAATTGGCACAGCAGCTGTGAGCTTAAAAAAAAAGTGTCAAAAATGGTTTCAGATCCAATGTAATTGGTTGGTAAATTATGTTTTACAGAAAGCTGTGGTCCTTTACAAACATATCAGTTTAGATTAATTGCTGAAAATGATGCTTGCACTCATGAGGCTAATGAGGTCCTGTGCACAACATTAAACTCTCTTCTTCTTGTTTCGTGTCAAACAAGTGTCTCACACACACTAAAACATCCACACTTAAACCCAAAACAGAGCTCCAGAGGTGAAATGCTTAAAAAAAGTAGTAGAAGTATTTTGTATTTGTATTTTGCACTTCCAATCACTGCAGTGTAACTTTACCAAATTAAAAGCTTGGCTAAGAAACTTTCCAAAGAGAATTTGGGATTTTTTCAAAATAAAACCACTGCTGGATATCATGGTTAAGCACATTTGTTGAAGCCATGAGTCATTGGAAAACGTTTGCTTTGTTTTTATGATGGTAAATGCCATCTGTCAGACCATATTGTTAGAAATCCCAATGCCAGGCTCTTTAAAGATGCCTGTAATACCCATTCACTGACAAATTTGCTAAAAATATGCAGATTTAAAGGGAAATTTTAAGGAATAAAATAGGCTTCCTATCTAAAATGCAAAGTAAAATGTAAAAACATGTTGCAGGAATATAAATCCTATTCATATTGCTGTGGATTTGATGAGATGTCAGGTAAAATCACCAGTAATTGTTTGTGTGTACACCTTGATGTGTCAGCGCATCTGTGTTGGCATGCCCAGTAAAACCAGAAGCACGTAGGGCTGTGTTTTGCTGGAGGACATCTCACCTTTATTGTATTTTTTTCTGCACACTTTTCCCTTATTCTCCCACATTAGAGCATCCAATTCCCCTCACACTGTGCTTCTTGTTGCTGCTAACTCCCACTGTTGGCCTGGGGAGGGTGTAAACAACATCTCTCTCTCACTTTCTGATGCACATGTTTCCAGCCGCTTTGTTTCACCTGTTAGAAAAGAGAAAATAACATGCATCTGGATTCGGGTTTCAGCCGCCCTCAGGACAAAGGTACTCTCCCAACCTGTTGGAGGCTTCAAACCTGTGAGCGTTTCTGATGGGATCTCACCTTTTCACAATAAAAGGGATGAGTGGGATATTTATGTTTTTTTTATCCTGACAATTGATCTGAAAACTTCCAAAGCTTTCACATTATCACCCTGGAAATTATTACACAGATGCAGCGACACATCAGCTGCCCGTTTTGCATTTTCTTCGGAGGTGGACACGGTAGAAAGCTAATTTTCAAATGTGCTCTCTACCCACTCAAGATGTGTGCACACTATACTAACAATAATTTCTCCACTGAAGAGCCCTGAACATCAAATGAGAGGATGAGGAACCAGGAAAAAAAGGAAAAAAAAACACTCATTACATTGCATACAGTACTGCTATTTATAAAGAAAGACTGCATCTCATGGGAGAGAGAGAAGACCAGGGAGAGATGTAGATGAAGGAAACTAAAGAGAGAGAGAGAGCAGAGGGAGAAAATAGTGAGAGACTTTCTACCTCCAGCCTGGTGGTGATCTCCATCTCTCATCTAGCAAAACACACCCACACAGCACCTTATTATGACCTGTCTCTCTCTCCTTCACTTCACTCATCTGCAGCATGTCTCTCTGCTTTCTCCTTCCTCTCTGACAGATTGATTCAAAATGACAAAATGGTACACTCTAGTGGTTACTGCTTGTATTTTGAGCTTCCCCTATAGACCCATTTACTGTTAGTAAACAAAGAAGTATGCGCGCGCATTGTGGCAACGGCAGTATGGCGGCTAGCAAAGGCTTGTCAAGCTACTCTGGTGCATTATCAACAACGTGGAGGACTATATACACACTGCAAACTGCACCTGTATGGCAGGGTAAGTATTATTGTGTGCTGATTTCACTTTCTTTGCCTTAACAGAAATGAACATGTACTGTTCAGATAACTTAACTGTGCTGTATTAGGCTTTTGCACTTGCCGGTACCCGTAGTTAATGACGCGTATAAACGGAAGGTTGTCATGGTAACAGTTGTTGTGGTGTTGAGATAAAAACGTTATGTACGATGAAGCTCGGTTGTCAAGCCTCGTTAATATAACATAACAATCTAAACTGCCAGTGTCC